>APFE031758896.1:326742-354366 GCA_000404065.3 Pinus taeda | reverse complement strand
AGTATTCGATTCCATCTTTGACAAGTAGATACTTGTTCTCAACTCTATAGAAAATAGCCTTTCTATCATACAAGTAAGGACTTCTAAAACAATTCCACATATATCCAAAGGAATTACATCTAACTTAACCTCATCTACAAATGCTGACCCAAAAGAGAACTTGAGTTTGCATTGTCTAGTCACTTATAGTTGTGCTTTATCATTCAACCATCCTAATGGGTATGGTTTCTTATGAGGTGTAGTTGTTAATCCCAATTTCTTTACAATTGCTTCAGAGATTAGATTTACTTGTGAGTCACTATCAAACAAAATATCAATCTTTTGATTTTTGGAAATGACTCGAATATGGAAAAGCTCACGTCTTTTTCTCTCATGTTCTTCATCAATGACAGATTGAGCAGAATTACTAGTAGATGCTTCAGAATTCTTACCTTTTATACCTATGGCTGCAATGATTGTTTCATCTCCTGAGTCTGACCCCAAATCTTTCTGAATAGCTACAGCAATCTTCTTCTTCCTTCCCTTAGACTTCTTAGGCCTTAGCTCTCGATGCAGAATCCAACAGTGCTCATCATCATGCCCCTCCTTTTTACAGTGAGTGCATGAATCTTTGCATTTTTGTGCAGTGTTAGCCTTCCTTGCTTTCCACTTCTGCTTTCTTTTCTCCTTGCTCTTGCTTACAGTGGGTTGGGATGGTCCCCCAACTTTTGGATCTCCATTATTTCCTCTAGCTTCTAGATGAGTAGCTTCTACAGATAACTCATCTATACTAATGGTATTAAACATGAGGATGGTATGCCTCATGTAGCTGTGTAGAACACCAATGTACTTCAAAAGAGTTTCTGGTGAGTCTAATGAGATGCCCAACATCAATGCTCTCTTTCTGAATTCTTGAGTATACCCTTGCACACTTTTCCCTTTCAACTGCCGAAGAGTTTTCCAAATCATCATGGCTTGTTGCATGTAGGCAAATGGATAAAACTGCTTTTTAATGGCAGAGAAAAAGTCACTCCAGACAGAGATGGTCTTACCATGCTTCTTCAAATCAGCTTGGGTTCTGCCTTCCCACCAAACCAAGGCAGTGCCTCCTAGGCGTAGGCTTGCCAGCTGAATCTTACTCCTGTCTGAGTCTATGTTTTGTACGCTACAATACACATCAATTTGTCTTATCCAGTTGTCCAACTTTTCAGCATTTAGCTCTCCATCATATATAGGCAAATCAAATTGGACATCCAACTTAATCAAAGATGCCTTCTTGTTATGCACAAGGCTACTAGGAGGTGTAGGAAAGCTCTCTTCTTTTCCCTTTCCTTTAGAGTGGTCTTGAGAATGAGATTCGTCTTCTTCTTTATCTTGTTTAGAGCCTGATGAATCTTCATCCTTATGCTTTCTAAAGTGCCTATACATTTCTTCTACCATTGACTTCATAGCTAGGAAACTTTTTACAAACTGGGGGTCTGGCCCTGCAGAACCTTCTTCTGACATTGTCTTTCAAGAATAGACTCTCCAAATTTCAGGATTAGTTTCCACCAACTCTCCTTCGCCTAATTTGAGCTTTGATCTAGTGATCATTCATAGCTAAACCAACACAACCTTGTCTAAACTTATAGCCTAGAGCTCTGATACCACTTGATCTAATAATCATCCTGTGAGTGACCTCAGTTAAATATTTAACAGACAAAGGTATTACAGACTCATGTGCTAGTGTGTGTTCTATGTAATTGAAACAAAAAATCGATCAGATTTCCAACACACAGACATTTTACATGGAAAAATAGCAGAGAAATACAGTAAGCAACACAAAGACACAAACATATTTTAATAAGGAGTTCACCCTATTCTCCAAGGCTACATCTCTGGTCCAGCTTCAGTGGTGGCCTTGTTTTATTGTTTCTTGCAACAAAGAATTTACAATGCAGGGACTCAATATGAGTTCTCCTGACAGCAGATTTTGCTTGGTAGGGTGGTTCTTAGATTCCCCAATCCACTCAGAGTTCACAGACTCTTTTTTCCCTACCAACTCTATGACTTTTGGTCTACAGTGGAAAGAGCCAACTGTGATGCTCAATCCAGACAGATTCCTCTATGGGAAGGCTTGATTCTTCAAGCTCTTTGGTGCTCGATGCTGCCTGTGGTCAGCTCGGCCCTCTGTCTCCTCTGCTTGGCTTTACTGCTCTCTGTGCTCAGTCTTCCCCTCAGGGTTCACTGTTCACTGTCTCTCTTGGTCGTTTCGACTCTTTGATCTAAATCTCTCTCTCCTTCTGATCTACCGTTCACTGTCTCCGCTCATGGCTTTAGCCACTCAACCTCTGTGTCTGTTCATTTCCTCTTCTTCCTATGTCGCTTTGCCTGTCACCTGTGTGTTTGGAATTCCCTATTCGGTGTCAGCATAATGCTCTGGAAGTAGCCACGTGTCTCCATCAGAACTTCGCCAGCCCGCTTGTCGATTCACTGCTTTCTCTGTCGTGGCGGTCAACAGATTCCAAATCCTCTTAAATCACGGCTTAATCCCCTGTCAATTCCACTCTGTCTATCAAGCGCAATCTCAATCGTCTGATCTGGGCTCCTCCAGATCCAACGTCATTCGCACGTCGAGTGCAGTTGACTTGCTCGACCGTTAGCGCGTGATCGCGATGGTTTTTTTCTCTCCTCTGCTGCCACATGTCAATCACTGATTATGATCACTTTGCTTTCTCCAAAATCGCTTACCATTCAAGGGCATCCCAGGGAAACCACCAGTTTTTTGGTGTGGGGCCTGCCTTTTTCCGCCCGTAGTTCTTCGGTTCCTCCATGCAACCGGGTGCTGGAGGCTTTCCATTTTAGCCATTTTCACCTAGCGATGCACGTTAGTGCTAAGTGCTAACATGCATCGAAAACCAACTCCTTTTCTCAATCCAAGGATCACAGGGGCTATTTTGGCCTCTTACGCAGTCTCCATGGACCTCAGTCAACGCACTTTGACCAAGGTCCTTGTTGTTCCAAGCCGGCTGCCATGGCCACTGGTTCAGGGTGTTTTCGATTGTTGTTTTGGATTCTTCAAGGATTTGTTTGACCTGTTTTGGTGGCGGTTCTATGACAATCACTTATGGATCCGATTCGGATCATCATGATACCCAAACAATTTTCTCCAAGGTTACTCCATGAGGGCTTCAATCATGCATAAAGGTCTACAAGAATGCTTCAAGATTAACTTCTATTATGCTTCCAATTATCTTCAATAAGACGATCCAAATATGATATTCAAAATGGTCTCGAACAAGCTATTTAAGAAGTCTCAAGTCTTCAATATTTCCTGCTCCAGGTTTGCTCCAAAAACCTCTTCAAAACCTTCTTCAAGAAGTCTTCAAGACAATGCTCCAATGTGATCTTCAATAGATCTGCACACTACTCTTACAAGGTCCTTTAAAAATGCTATTTTAGAGCTCCAACAATTCTTTCAAAGATTATTTCAACAATTCTTCAAGATATAATCCAAAAAAAAGTCTTCAAACACTCAACAAGTCAACATAAAAGTTTTTCTCAAGTAAGCCTTCAAAAGTTGCTTCCTAATTAATAGGTTTACACACCAAATCTTCTGTGGACTGCCCCAATATGGTGTCTTTTAAGATACTTCAATGAAACCTTCGTGAATGCAGATATGTCACTCAAAATATTCTTAAAATTTCTCATAAATAACCTCACAAATTTTCTCTAAGACACGCCAAGGATTCCTTCAATTTGTTGCAAGAAATATCTAAAACCTTGTTTGCAAGTGAAGTTAACATTTCAAACACAAGTGCCACAAGCATAGGTCTGATCTGCAAGATATATTCATTGTAAGACAATCCTAAATTTTGTTATTCTTGTATAATATTTTACTATAGAATAATCCAAACCCTTTTTGGAGGACAAAGTTCACTAAGTAACCAAATTTACAAATTTTTTCATGAGACTCGACATATAAACTTCCTTGCATACCTCTTACTTAGTTACAAGAAGCTCGGTCCTATGGACACTTGACCTCAAATATTTTTGGTCTTTTATTGCCAACTTAGATCCTCAACTCAACCTCTTGCGGCTACCACAATTTGGATCCTAAGCTCAGTCTGTGGTCTCCTTAATATCCTAAACACGTCCTTCTTCTCTAGCTCAAAATATACTCATATAGGTTTTTGGCTCCTTAGAAAATATTCCACAAATCTACAATACAAGTGTCTCTCTAAGTCTGAAAAAGAATTCCTTCATAAGTCTACAAAAATCTGTCTTCTTCTCTTTGTTTTCCTTTACTTCTTTTCTTGTTGTATCCAAATTTTCTGAGCTTAATTTGTATTGATCTGAACTACACATTAGCTTATATATACAGTGATTTTTCATATTTGAAGGGAAACGTACTTCGAAGAGGCATTTCAAGCCTTCATAAGTTGGCTTTACAGATTGTCAATTGTTGACATATTTTAACTTTAAAAATCTTTTTTTCTTCAATGGTAAAGAATTGACCTACCTCACTATGATGCTAAGCACTCGTTGATGTCATCCTCGATCTGCTCGCTTCCAAGTTCAATCCTCTTTACACAGTTGTGGATGAGTACCTACAAGGAAGATCAAACAAAATAGATAAGAACATACATACCATAATTCATTATAGCATAAACTATATGACAGATCAAGGAATATCATACTAAATGAATAATGATTTATACACTTATGGAAGGTAAAAGCATGATGTATTTATTAGTACAAAATGAGAGAAGCATACAACCATATGAGCCTTGATTTTGGAAGCCTCCTTTAGATGATTATCCAAATCCAAGCCAAGACCTTCAAGTAATCCTTCTCCTTAGTAAGATGGGTAGCATTTAGGCATAGTTTTAGCATAGGAATGCAACAAAGAAATGACCAACCAATTGGGGATAGAAGGGATTTCATTTATAGGAAAAAAAAGGGAGCTAGAGATCCACAAAATAGGGAAGAAGGTCCACATATTAAGGGGAAGATCCCTAAAGGTAGGATCAAGGAATCAAAATGGGACAACTAAACCATATACTTATTCAACAATATCTAGCTCATTGTTCTTGAGGCTTCTAGTAAGAGAAGCTTCTCCTCCACTTTAGGAAAAACTATCAGAAGATGTTCAGTGTAGGTTTTCCTGTCAAAATCTATGCTGGTAGTGCTAGGTAAATATGCTACAACAAGCCATCATCATCGGCCAACAGTGCTGCAAAAAGCACTGATCCTAAAAACTAGGGTTTTAAGCAAAATTCGTCATAACTCTCTCAGGGCAACTTTTATTCTCTTCTTCAAGGATTCTTCTGTATGTATTTCATTTTAAGCAAAATTCTTCATAACTCTGTCAGGGAAACTTTTATTCTCTTCTTCAGAGATTCTTATGTATGTATTTCATTGTGAATACACTGATATCTTTCATCATTTCAACGTTTTAGGATATGGGATGATAAATGTGACAAAATATTGTGTAACCGATTCCCCCTAAAGCAAGAAGGCAATACAAGGAGTGATGGGTGAAATGCTTTACAAGTCAAGGCAAGGACTTGAAAAAACACCATCAAGAGACCTAAAAATCAAACATGATACAATATATCTGACATATCTAATATAAATATGCCTAATAATACATCTCTGAATAGGCATCTAATAATACATGAATCCATGGTATGGGCATAGCCATCTGAATAGAAGAGATAATGTGCATGGACACAACTATCTGAATAGAAAGGATCATATGTATGAACCTGTAGCATGGACATAACCATTCTTATCAAATGAATCATGTGTACAATAATGAATAACTAATAACTTCACGCAACCTGGATTTATCAGAAGAAACCTAGGGTCTTCATCTCTACCTCGATCAAACCAGAGTATGAATCCTACCATGTAAATAGATGTGTTAGATTTGAACATGATAGAAAACCACATTATTACCATTCAATGATGTGAACCGTTAACAAGCACGAGACAAACCACCAATAATGAATATGGCTCTCAAGTTACAACAACATAGTCCATGAGTGTGAATAAGGAATTTTAAGTCAAACGCCCGCAAAATCATTTGATCGAAGGCCAATGATGTGAACCTATCGTTGAATGCAAAGAACTTGACATTGGGGCATGCAAACTCCAAGGCACTGAAAGGGAGTTTCTATATCATCTTCCTAGATAATGAGTTGAAGCTGACAGGAAGTGATATGTTTCCCACATCATCAACACGAAAAAAAACATAGAACATAGTAGCTAAGATTGATTTAGGATTGCAGCAGAAAGGCCAGATAGGGTATAAGTGGTAAAAATGTAGATGAGACTTCTCTTGAACATATCGATGATGTGACTCTCAAGTTTGGTAGCATTTGACTCAATCATAAGATCAGAGGTCATGATGACAATAGGATATAATCAGATGAAAGCCAAATGGATTCCCAAAACCCACGAAGGAAATAGAGGAAGTGAGGATAACCCAAACCCGACACAAGCAACAGATAAGCGTCATTCAAGAGTGACATGTTGCCTCTATACAAAATACAGGACGTGTACACTTTCACTTTTCCCCACTATTTCTAGAGGGTACCTCATTGTTGGAAATAATACTAGGGGGGTGAATCAGTATTATCAGATCTATAATTTTATTTCCCAAACATATTTATGTACGCTACTTCAATGAAGTGAACTAGTGTGTAGACACTACTGTACTTAAAGTAACTAGCATATATGCAGAGAACTTTTGATTTAGACAATTTATCATGTATTGAGCTTAAACCAGTATATCAGAGATTTATTAGATAGTGTAGTAAAAGCAGAATAAAGCATCACAGAAAAGCAACACACATGAACACCAAGATATAAGGTGGAAACCCAATGTGGGTAAAAACCACCTGTTGTTGTCGTATCTGTCTTCTTTTAATAATAAGAAAATTTGTTTACAATGTTGTATTGGTGCAAAATCATACCAGTATGCAGGCACCCACCTGCAGAAGGCTACAACCTTCTCTCATTCTCCAACTACTACTAGAAGGGAGCTACAACCCCCTAACTCTTGTACTAGCCAATATGTTTACTAGTACGTAGGTGCCAGCCTACAGAAAACACCACTCTTCCACCTGGGACCATGTTTCATGAATTTTCAAACTGGATACTCCTAAAACTCAACACCACAATCTGAAGGCCACGTTTCATCCAATTTCCATACTGGACCATCAACAATATTGAATCTCAGAAAATCATAACTGCAATACAACCATCAAATACATCTGCATCAACCAATTACTGAAACTTAATCATCACTTTCTAAATCAATCAATCACTTGACAACCCATCATCACTAAAGCAAATCACAATCAATCAATCTGATCATTCAGAACACTGTAACCAGAATACAGTCACTACAACACAAAGCAGAACCTATTACTCTGCAATATCAAACAGAAACAACTGAAACTTTAAACATCATGCTTCATAAGGTATACACTACTTCCATGTGTTGAACCAGCGTGTATACACACTTTTACCAAAAGGAACCAGCGTACAGATCTACAAATTCATATTTATGATGTATACACTACTTTGATATGTTGAACCTGCGTACATATCTATAAACGCTAACTTAAAACATCACAACTATTCTAGACTTCAATCATACCCAGATCATCACATTTACAGAATAAAACATGCGTCTGTATTCAGATCTAGATTGTTCAAGATTAAACCACATAATGATAATACTCTTAAGCCTTTATGATCTCGGTCCATCAACCTTCATTAGCCATATAGGTGCATCCTTAGATTAGATCAAGCAAACCATCAGAAGCTCATTAACCTGCATAAATGATCCAACACTTCATAAGATATTCAAGTCCTTGCACGCTCTTGGCCTAATGATCTTCTCCTCCTTATATAGTTTTAGGCCTTTCTCAATACCATGGACCAAAACTTCTTAGGACCAATACCTTGGACCAAATACCTCGGACCAATAAAATACCTTGGACCAAGAAATACCTTAGACCAAAAACTTTTGGTTTTCCAAGATATACATGCTTTTTCTTCTGTGAAAGTGTGTGTGTACGTATACACTCCTTTTGTTTAGTAAACATGCGTGTATACGTAGCTTGGACAAGGTGAACCTGCATATACCTCTCTTTCTTCACTCTTTGGAGTCTGATTTGTAATTATTTGTTGTTGACATGTTGCATTGTGATCTTTCATCTAAGTGAGTTTCCATCAAGGACAACACCTGTATCATAATGCCAACAATCTCTCCCTTCGGACTTGATGGCGAAAACAACACCAATTCACTCTCCCCCTTTGACATCAAGGGCAAAGGGTGGACCAAAATATGTTCTCCTTTGACATGCATTATGTTTTTCATGCTCCCCCTAAGTACATGTTGAATTCTTTGATTGAGTTCCCCTTTTGTACATGCTAAGATGCACTGAAACCATCCATGCTCCCCATGAACACAAGCAAAGTCTGCAAAAAAAATATTTTCTAAAAGAATAACATGACTCTATAACTCAACTATGTGAGGATGACCATCCTATCACCAATGGCTCATACATACATCCATCTCCCAACCAAGTGCGGATATACCAAATTTTTTATACATGAAAGGAAAAATAAATATTACATCATCCATCCCATGTAAAGTGGGGATACAAATTACATCATTTGTCCAAGATGACCCATTCAAATGTATAAGAAGACATATCACACCCTAGAATTTTACATGAATTAAGCAACAAATGTTATAACTATCTAAAGCCGTAGTTGGACTTAGCAACCATAATGCCAACAATGTTGAATGTATGTGAAGGCTAATGCTCCCCCTGAACCTATGCTACCTGTGCATTGTTAACAGGTCAATGATCAAGGCATCTTTGTTAGTCAGATAAAAAATAATGAACAAAGCATATCGATAGCCATTAATCATCAATATCAGTCAGAGCACCCATATCAGAGCCTACCCCACTATTTTTCTTGTCTTAAAAACATATACACTCCTTGACACACAAAAACCCGCATGTGTATGCGACTATACTTCATGAAACACGCGTATAATAACCTTTCTCTGAAAAAATTGGGTTTAACAATAGGATGATGCAGCAACTACTCCCAGCTTTTGTTTGAGATATTCAAATGTCTCTCTGGGTAGTGTTTTAGTGAATATATCATCAACCTATTCTTTGGAGGGAACATACTCCAATTTGACCTTTTGTTCAAGTGCTTGTTCACGTAGAAAATGGTATTTGATGGGTATGTGCTTGGTCTTGGAGTGCATGGCTAGATTCTTTGAAATACTGATGGCACTTGTATTATCACATAGAATGGAGATGGGTGGAGTCCATGTGATCTGAATGTCTTGCAAGGTTTGCATCATCCAAAGGAGTTGTGTGCAACAAGATCCAACAGCCACATATTCTACTTCAGTTGTAGATAAATCAATTGAACTTTGTTTCTTGCTAAACCAAGACACTAACCTGGAACCCATATAGAATGCACCACCACTAGTGCTTTTTCTATCATCAACACTTCCTGCCCAATCTACATCTGTATATGCATGAAAAGTAAGATCTATATCTCTAGGATACCATAAACCAAAGTTCTGAGTTCCTTGAAGATATTTGAAAATTCTTTTGACTGCTTGAAGGTGTGATTCCTTTAGATTTGCTTGGAATCTTCCAACCATTCCTACTACATGCATGATGTTAAGTCAGGTACCTGTTAGATAGAGAAGACTCCCAATCATGGATCTGTAAGTTGGTTGATGTACTGTTGCTGATTCATCATTTGAGTTGAGACTGCATCATGTTATCATTGGGGTACATACAGGTTTAGTATCTTCCATGTCATACCTTTTCAAGATCTGTTTGAGATATTTGGTTTGTGAAATAAAAATACCATCTTTATTTTGTTGAACTTGTAGACCAAGAAAGTAGGTAAGTTCACCAAGCAAGGACATTTCAAATTCTTGTTGCATTATTGAAGAAACATTCTGACTCATGGATTCTTCATTGCTAACAAAAAATGATATCATGAACATAAACAACAATAATTAGCAATTTATCAGTTTCAATCTTTGTATATAGATTGCTATCTATTGAACCTTTTGTAAAACCTTGTTGGTGTAGATATTTTTCAAAGTGGTAATACCAGGCCCTTGGAGCCTCTTTTAGACCATAGAGAGCCTTTTTTAGTCTGCATACAAGTTTTGCATCATTTCCAAGAATGAATCCTTCTAGCTGTTCAATATAAAATTCTTCTTCTAAATATCCATTAAGGAAAGCATATTTTACATCCATTTGGTATACTTTGAATTTATGAAAGCTAGAAAGAGCAAGAAACATCCTTATGGCTTCAAGTCTAGCAACAGGTGCAAAAGTTGCTTCAAAATCTATACCTTCTTGTTGAGCATACCCTTTACAAACAAGTCTGGCCTTGTTTCTAATGACTTCTCCATTTTCATCAGCTTGTTTTTGAAAATCCATTTAGTTCCTATAATATTTTTATCATGAGGTCTAGGAACTAATTCCCAAGTATTGTTCTTTTCAATTTTCTCAAGTTCTTCATTCATGGCTTTGACCCAACATTCATATTTGCATGCTTCATTTACATTTTGAGGTTCGATGGAGGATAATAATGCTAGATAGCTTGAGGTATCTATAATAGTTCTTCTTGCCTATACAGCTACCTCTTTTTCCCCTAAAATTTGAGTTTCTAGATGATTTTTTTGAACATACTTGGATGGAGTCTTTTCTTCTATCGTTATCTCTTCTTCTAGTGCTTCATTGGTTTCTTCTTCAATATCATTGTGATTTGATGTGGGAAAATAATCCCCATCTTCTTCATTGTTATAATCTTTTGTTTTTATCTGTTTTGGATTTTTTCTTGCTTCATCAACTACAACATCAATACTTTCAATAATTTTCCCAAGTCTTTTATTATAACATTTATATCCTTTACTTCAGGAAGAGTAACCAAGAAAAATATCTTCACCTACTCTCGACTCAAACTTACCAAGTTTTCCATTAGTCCTTTTGATATAACATTTGCTTCCAAAAACTTTAAAGTATTTTAAAATAAGAGTCTTACCATACCAAAGTTCATGTGGAGTTTGAGTGCTATTTACCCAAACATTTTCTTTGTTGAGAATAGTTATGGCAGCAAATGCAGCTTCACCCTAGAAGGTTGCAGGAATTCCAGATTCATCTAGCATAGGTAGAGTCATTTGTTGAATAGCTATGTTCATTCTTTCTACCACTCCATTTTGTTGAGTCCTTGCAGTGGAGAATTGCCTTTTTATTCCATGGTGTTCACAAAAGTCAAAGAATTCATCCGACATAAATTCCCCTCCTCGATCAGATTTGAGGCATTTGATTTTTCAATCTAATTCATTTTCAACCAAAGCTTTGAAGGCTTGGAACCTTTCAAATTCTTCATCTTTATGCTTTAGAATACCTATCCAACACATTTTGGAAAAATCATCAATGAACAAAATAAAGTATTCTTCTCCATGAGGTGACTTTTTCCTTGATAGTCCACATAAATCAGTATGGACAAGTTCAAGAGGCTTACTACCTAACCCTTCTTTTTCCATGAAGTGAGCTCTGGTTTGCTTACCAATTTGACATGGTTTGCATATTGTATTTTTAGGGATGCTGATATCTAGAAGATCACGAACAAGCATGAATTTGCATGCTTTTTCTTATTTGAGAAAAGCTTAGATGTCCCAATCTTCTATGCCACAGCTAGTTTTCATCATTTTTGCTTAGATAGCACTGTTGTTGTCCTCCCTTGAGTATGTATAAATTGTTTGGAGTTCTTGTACCTTTAATCACGGTCTCTCCTGTATCAAGTTCACGAACAACACATCCATTTGATCGAAACACCACTTCATTTCTTTGATCACACATTTGACTGACACTCAATAGGTTATGCCTTAAACCGTCTACATACATAACATTTCTAGCTTTAATCTTTTCTTTCAAGAAAACATAACCTTTACCTTTTATGACAACAGGAGTGTCATTTCCAAATGAGACATTCTTTTCCTTTTATAAGGAATTATATGAGTGAAGTTTATCTTTGTCACCAGTCATGTGCTTGGAGCATCCACTATCAATGTACCATTGATTTTCTTGTCCTTCTACATACAAGGCTACACCACATCTTTCTGTTTGAGATTCTTTCCTTCTCCATATCTTGGGATTTAATGGCATTTGCTTCTTTTGAGATGTTTGTTGTATTTTTCTCCTGCATTCAGATTCTTCATGACCAAAGTTGTTACAGATTGAGCATTCTATTACATTTTCAAGAGGAGAAAAGTTATTATAGGAACTTCCCTTCGTCCTTGTTACATTCCTGTGATTTCGTGCTTCTCTAGTCATGATAGTTTTGTAATAATGCATTGAGCAGCTTTGTGCCCAAAATTATGACATGAAAAACATTGCCCATTAAAGAAGTTCCTACAACTATCGAATCTATTAACCTCGTGATTTATCTTTGGAGAAAATTGAGTATGATTTTCCTACGGTTGGTTGTGGCTTCTATTCATCCTTGGAGTAAAGTTAGTATGATTTACCTGATGATCAACGTCATGCCTTTGCTGACAATTTTCATACTGTTCACTAGTCTTTTCTGCATCAAGATAGCTTTTAGTGGAGGTTGACGGCTTCTGTGATTGAGATGCTTCTTCAGTATATCCAAGACTTGTCTTTATGAGAGGAGAACGTTGTACTTCGATAATTTCATTTAAAGTTTCTAATCCTTTAGCAAATCTAAGATTGAGATATTTTGTTTTCTCAAGATCCTTTCTTAGACCCACAAATTTCACATTCTAGTTTTTCATTGTGTTTTTCTTTTTCAGCAAGTTGGTATGTCAAGGTATCTAAAATCATATTATTTTCTTCTAAACAGATTTTGATTTTAGAGATTTCTTCATGAAGGTCATCCTCTTCTAAAGCATCCCAAAAATTATCATCGTCATAAGCCATTAGAAGTCTATAATCATTAATATTTTCATCTTCATCACTATTTGATAAACCATCGCAATCTTCATAAGTATAGTAACTCCTTTTATTTACAACTTGTTTTCTATTCCATTTTGCATATTCCTTTCCTTTTTCATATTTATCTTTATGAGGACATTTGGCAGCAGAATGACTGACTCTACCACAGGAAAAGAATTTGAAGGGTAGCTTACCTCTAAATCTTCTGGAACCCCATTGAAGCTTCTTGACAAATTTTACCTCATCTTCTTCTTCCAAAATATGTCCTGATTCATTATGTTCTTCCTTTCCTTTTTCTAAAGCTTTAAATGTGACTTCTCTCATATCTGATGGTCGTCCTTTTCTCATCTCAAAGGCAATTAATATTCTATGAAGTTGTGTCATAGTGATAGTCTGCAGATCTTTTTTTTCTTCTTGGCAGACACTTTTGATTCAAATTTGGTAGACAAGGATCTTAAAACTTTCTCAACTAAGGTAACTTCCTTTATTTCTTCACCCATATTCTTCATACAATTGACAACCTCATCTATACGTAATAAGTAACTAGCTATACTTTCATCATTATGCATCTTAAGAGTTTCATACTGAATTTTGAGAGTTTGAAGTTTAGCACATTTTACCTGAGAGTCTCCTTCATAGCTCAGAATGATTTTGTCCCATATTTCTTTGGCTGATTTGAGCTGCATGACTTTGACAAACTCTAATTGTGACAGACTTCCCAATAAAGTATTGACAGCTCTGGCATTGGTTTCATATTTCTTTTTACCTGCAATATCCATAAGAAATTCAATTAGAAATGTATATCCTCCTTCCAAAATTTCCCAGGCATCCGTTCCAAGTGATTGTAGATAGGTTTTGGTTCTTATTTTCCAATAAACAAAGTTTCTCCCATGAAAGATTGGTTGTCTGATGGATCCCACGCTTTCTTGATTATTCATGATGATGGATCACCCTTCAAGGGATCAAGCTTCTTCTGAACGACCTACTCTGATACTAATTGTTGGAAATAATACTGAGAGGGGGGTGAATCAGTATTATCAAATCTCTAATTTTATTTCCCAAACAGATTTGTGTACGTTACTTCAGTGAAGTGAACTAGTGTGTACACGCGACTGTACTTAAAGAAACTAGTGTATATGCAGAGAACTTTTTATTTAGATAATTTATCATGTATTGAGATTAAACAAGTATATCAAAGATTTATTAAACAGTGCAGTAAAAGCAAAATAAAGCATCACACATAAGCAGCACACATGAACACCAAGATAGAAGGTGGAAACCCATTGTGGGTAAAAACCACCTACTGCTATCATCTCTATCGTCTTTTAATAATAAGAAAATATGTTTACAATCTTGTACTGGTGCACATTCATACCAGTATGCAGGCACCCACCTACAGAAGGCTACAACCTTCTCTCATTCTTCAGCTACTACTGGAAGGGAGCTACAACCCCTTAGCTCTTGTACTAGCCAATATGTTTACTAGTACGTAGGTGCCAGCCTACATAAAAATACACTCTTCCACCAAGGACCAAATTTCATGATTTTTCAGACTGGACACTCCTGGAACACAACACCACAATCTGAAAGCCACGTTTCATCCAATTTCCATACTGGACCCATCAAAAATATTGAAACTCAGAAAATCATAACTGAAATACAACCATCAAATACATCTGCATCAACCAATTACTAAAACTCAATCATCACTTTCTGAATCAACCACAACCGAATCAATCAATCACTTGACAACCCATCATCATTGAAGCAAATCACAATCAATCAATATAATCATTCAGAACACTGTCACCAGAATACAATCACCAAAACACAAAGCAGAACCCATAACTCTGCAATAGCAAACAGAAATAACTGAAGCTTTAAACATCATACTTCATAAGGTATACGCTACTTCCATGTGTCGAACCAGCGTGTATACGCACTTTTACCAAAAGGAACCATCGTACATATTTGCATATTCAAATTTATGATGTATATGCTACTTTGATATGTTGAACCAACATGTATACATTCTTTTACTAAAGCGAACCTGTGTACAGATCTGTAAATGCTAAATTAAAACATCACAAGTATTCCAAACTTCAGTCGTACCCAGATCATCACATTTACAGAATGTGTCAGTATTCAGATCTAGACTATTCAAGATTAGACCACATAATGATAATACTCTTAAGCCTTTATGATCTCAGTCCCTCAACCTTCATCAACCATATAGGTGCATCCTTAGATCGGATCAAGCAAACCATCAGAATCTCATTAACCTACATATATGATCCAACACTTCATAAGATATTCAAATCCTTGCACACTCTTGGCCTAATGATCTTTTCCTCCTTCTATAGTTTTAGGCCTTTCTCAATACCATGGACCAAAACTTCTTAGGACCAATACCTTGGACCAAATACCTCAGACCAATCAAATACCTTGGACCAAGAAATACCTTGGACCAAAAACTTTTGGTTTTCCAAGATATACGCGCTTTTCCTTCTGTGAAAGTGCGTGTGTACGTATGCACTCCTTTTGTTCTGTAAACATGCGTGTATACGCAGCTTGGACAAGATGAACCTGCGTATACCTCTCTTTGTTCATTTTTGGAGTGTGATCTGTAATTCTTTGTTGTTGACCTGTTGCATTATGATCTTTCATCTAAGTGAGTTTCCATCAAGGACAACACCTATATCATAATGCCAACACTCATTATTTTTGTATCGCAAGATTGAAGAGGATAGCATATGCTTGTCATATAAGTTCATCCTTTGGATGAACCCATCCTAGTAAGTTTTAACGAGCCCTAGGAAGGAGTAACTTGGTCTCATCATGGTGAGAAGTCCTACGTCATTTAATTTTTATGAGTCCAATGGATGGGTAGCTCTACATCTTTTTCATGTTTAGAGAGTTTTAAAAAGAGGCAAAAAGGAAACTCCAAAGGTGCCTTTTCGTAGATAGTCTCTCGAATCTAAAAAGGTAGGAAACAATATTCAAGATAACCCCCCATCCATGTGTGACCAAAGTATTCCTTGTTCATACAATAGTCTATCTCAGTCCGGAAAAGGGTTAAACTTATACTGAGTAGACGTCATTTCATTTACTTTAACAAGTTCGAAACAATAAGTACTCAACAATATTTTCATATTTAGACAGTTAGAAAAGTGTTGAAAGATGACTCTAGGGGGTTCCTTTTTTGTTTATTTTTTACGAGTCCGAAAAAGTGATAAAATAAAAATCATTAGTTTAGTCAAAATTAATCATTGTCACCATTTATCCATGACTTGTCGCTGCACAAGTGAATGCAAATTACCCGTTTCAAGGAAAAATATTAAAATATAAGCAAAAATTTCCATAAACCGTAAAAATATTTCAAAAAAATTATAAAAAATCAAAAAGTAAAAACACATTTACCATTTTACATTTGGTAATTTGGAGAGAACTTTTTACCCCAATTTTCCCCAATCTTCAGGCAATGAGTGCAACCAATCCAGGACATCGTTTGACGATTTGTTTGTTGTAGGTAAGAGATTTCTCCTTCCTCTGCTTTTTGGTTGTGTTTTTAAGTGTTTTCATCCATATAGTAGATGGTAAGGAGGGCTGGAAAAAATTTTATGTCGAGGGCAATCAATGCAAGTTTTACCCATCAGACCTGCGCTGCTAGAAGCGCAAAAAATTTGGGAAACAGTCACGCTGGCACAAAGACATGGTAATTTTTAAAAATCCTCCAATATTAATAATTGTTTCTTAAATTTTCTTCCATAGAAGTTGATAAAATGTTTGTTTATGGATGTTCCACAGGTTATTCACTGAAAAATGGTGATTGATTGGAAGGAAAGAAGGCATGAAGAAGAACATCATCAGGCAGCCCAACATCCAAATTGCATAAGGGCTCTTTGGGATTGTGGACTAATAAAACCTTTACGTATCCCTGGGATAATGACCCAAATGGAATTACTACAACATTTAGTTGGATGGTGGGTAGTAGACTACCAAATGTTTATCATAGGAGACCAAGAGATTGAGATAGATATTGCATACATTTATCTCATTGCAGGTTTGTCCAGGAGGGATTAATGAATTCAGATATCTAGTTCTCATACTGGGGGAGAGAGTACATATATGATGATAGCGATACATTTCCCAGGCTCTTGAAAAACAAAGAGTGGGAAAATGGACATAAAAAATATGACAAATCTCCCATTAAGAAGAATTCCGCCACTAACATCTCCTAGCTTCCTCAAGATCTATTAATAATTGTTCTCATTGGGAGATTTGTGATATTTTTTTTCTATTTTCCCACTCTTTATTTTTCAAGTTCTCCCCGCCACTGACATCTCCTAGCTTCCTCAAGATCATTAAACACATGAACTGTTGCACGGGGAGACATTTGAGTCAATCATTCATTTGGTCATATCTTCTGAACCAGGAGCCAATTTTGGGAGTGTGATATACCGTTGGAAATATCTTTCCAAGATTCTTCTAATGGAAACACTTGATATGTTTTGAATTGAAGATCATGTGCAAAAAATCTCTGAAAACCAGACATAGTAAGAGCCTACTTTGATCCTTGGTGACAGGCTATGAAGACTGGAATTAACATTGGCCTTACTAGGGATGGAAGCTCCTTGGAGGTGTCAAGAACACTGTAGACCAAGTGCCTTATCCATTGGCCAATATGGTCAGCAAACCTGAACAACCTATACCAACCCAAAAACATACACATACTGCAACATGTACATAAACAAATACTGAAAACTAAAATGTTGCCTGAGGGAACTTATTTATGTACAAATCTACCCTAATTTGTAGCAAAATCAATAAATCAAGCGATGTTGTATTTCCAGATAAACCAATCAAGTAATTGTGACAAGGATACTGCTTGGAAGTGCTTGAACCAGGATACAACTGGAAATGCTGATAGCCATACATGCATAAAATGAGTTTGGCTGTGCAAAATGCATTTTGGTTTGTCATTCAAAAAAAATTTCCATGTATGCTACAATAGGATCAAAGAAACCAAACTCTGTTTGCGGCCCTAACTCCTCAACACATGCTTCTAGCTGCAAACTATTAATGCAAACATCCAAGGGCAGCCTTACCTTTCCTTCCTTCTGCTAGAAAAGGTCCACAAAAAATGGGACTTGACAGTCCAGATCCTGGGACTGTATTTGGGTCACCATTTCAGTAAGATATTCTTCAATTTTGATGGCAAACGCTTGCAAAAACTTGAGCTTAACTTCATGGCCACATCGACAAGATTTCAGATAAGAAGAAAGAGATGAAGCAAAGTTCTCATGTACCTCATCATTTGTGCACATGTCTTCCCATTCTCTAAAACCTTGAATAGAGGGCACCTCTATTTTGAATTCTTCCTCTTTATCCATCCATGTTTCAAGAAAGATATGCCAAAAATCTGCAAATGACTTAATAGATATGATAGGAAAAACTTCAATCCATCTTCTACATTTACCTTGAAACTAATCAAAGAACAATCTGATGAAGACATCTTCTTTTTTTAATCTAAGAATTTTCACAAATGTTTTAAAATTTGTTATATGTTCAAAATTCAAAGTCAGATCTTCCCCACTGAATTTAGGGCCATTTCTCAAAATATATGCATCCTTCGCTAATTGATTAGGAAAACCAGGAAGATTAGAAAAATTGACACATGAATACCTTAAACAAATAGAAACAACATCTAAGTCCTTCATTTAGCCAATGGAGCCACCATCAATACTTTGAAACTTGAGATCTTGAACAGTGGAGTCGCCAGGCAGATGTTTCAGCCTTCATATGTGTCTGATCAGTGCCCACCGTCAGCACCCAGATCTGCAACTTGAATGATCTTTCTCGGAGAAGGTTTGTCACCTCATTCCCTAGCAACGGCACCAATATGTTAGCACTCAGAATGAACCTCAAGGCTGAGAAATGGCAATTCTAAGGTAACCACAAACCAAGCTTTTGATCTGGAATCTAGCCTTACCAGATCAGAGAGGGCTCTCTCTGTGCCAATAAAATGTGGTTACAATAGGTGAATCTTAGGCTAGCTATGAGGTGTGGGGATTTGATTTAAAAGTTGTGGGTCAAAAGCAGCAAGAGAAGGAACCATTGGGCTATGGATTCGAGGCTAGTTCCCACCGGAAAACTTGGGGTAAAGTAAGGGCAATGTTTAGCCAGATAAAGATTGCAAATGTGAGAAGAATAGGGGAGAAATGCCACTGCCCTGCAGGCATCAATTAGGGGATGGATCTACACTAGTAGCGTTAGAAGACAAAGAAACACAGGGTTACTCAACAGACGATCTAACAGAGGATGGATTCCGCAAATACAACCGCTACATTTAACAACAAAACCATTATAAAAGGAGCATCGTGTGTAGATGGGTTCCTAACATGTCTCTTAGATAATGATGTAACAAGAAATAGTAGAAAAAACAAAGTACGTAAGTGAGTCTACAGGAAAAACATACTGAACATTAAACACCATTTGGATCCCAAATCTAAAGGGCATAACTTCTTCATTGAAATAATATTAAAAAAAACTTTACACAGTTCCAAGCAACCTCTTTCTGCTGCAAAAATCGAACCCTTACACCTTTAAACTAATCCTATTTCTACTTACAAAATCATTTTAATTTCCTCAACATAGGAAATAAAAAATAAAAATTTAATAATGAAATCCTATATTAAAACAATTTTGTAAACTAAACAATACGACCAATTAATTTGCAACTAAAACTCCACACTATCTCGAGAACCATGAGAAATATTTTTGGAAAACCCAAATTAAGTGAAGGTTTGCCATGTGGATTAATATTGTTGTTTCTGCTCCTTTAAGTATGGAACCATATTCCACAAAATCTTCCTTTTGACTGCCACTGTGCACCTGCCTACACGAATTTTGGAGTTGTCTTATCAACCTGTTGATCTTGTTCCCCCAGAAAATGGATCTGAAGATCTCCCTGCTGATTTTGTAGCCATTTGACAAATTGTTTCCACTTTTTCACTAGATGCTTTGGAAATCTAGAAATGTTGGATTTTGAACATGATTCTCATCGAATGCCGGAGATACTAGGAATCAACTCTTAGCTAGCACTTCTTTAATCATACAATAAGCTCCTCCAAAACCTCCATACACATCATCCTGACTCCAGTAAGGGAGTGCAACCTAACTATACACTATATATTTTGAAAATGTATCCATGGCATCTTCCCTAATCACCATTTCTGCCTCACTGTCCTATCGATGAGCTTACCGGGACTTCATTTTAACTATAATCACCAGCTGAGGCAACAACAACATTTAGCCTCCATCACGAACTATCCATTAAAGGTCAATTGTTCCATATTGTTTCCGATATTCATTAGGCCATTCATCTAACGCTTTGACTATAACTACCAATTTGTTTGCAATAGCGTAATCATTTATAATGTTGACAAAAGAGAAAGGAATATTTTTAGGTATTTCCTCTCTCGAAATTTTAGGATATCTCCTGCAAACTATGTTTGGCTTCAGATTAGCAAGACCCATTATCTTGCTGATACCTCGAAATCCTTGACATATGCTCTTTACAACAGTAACTTTAGTCATTAAGAAGTCGACTAGTTTGTCAAGCTTCCTCAGCTTTGTCTCTGCTCTCTGAACCAGAGCATGAAATGAATACAATAGAAACAACTCTAGTTGACCATTGCTTCATCAAATTGTGAATTATATCACAGGGGATTTACGCCAACTATGTCAAATTCATAGTAGATTCTTTTAAATTCTTTCTAAAACTTGTAACTCTTAGCACCCTTTGCAATTTCAAAGCTAAAGGCGTAAAATGAAATTGATTATGTGACTCCCATATGGCTTCAGAGAGGGGAGCAGACGGTATGAACAGAAAATTGGGGATGTATTTTTCTGTCCAGTCTAGTCCAGTTGACAAAATTTGAAAAATGGTTTGCCCCTTCCCTAGCTAACCATTCAGGTTGTTCTAAATTAGTCCCATCTACCATAGCTCCAAGAGAAGACTCTGAACCTGGAGGTTGCATAGAAAGGCATTCATCAAGCCAACGTGTCATTTTGTGCACTGAAATTCCATTCCTCTTGTTAAATATTAATGAAGGCACTCCATCAGGTAGGCTAGACCACTAAAATAGGACATAGAATAAGTGTATATGGAATTTTAATGATATAGGGAAGGAAGAGAAAACAATGAGAATATGATATGGAATGAGGAAAGAATGGAGAAATGGAAATAATGAGATAGTGGAGTCAATGTGGAGGAATTTATGAAATTATGGATAGAGCACTAAAATTAAGCGAGGCTAATGATAATGGCGGAGCGTAGGTGAGAGTATAGTAAAAATATGGCGAGGTGGGTGGGATGTCACACCCAAGGGCTACGCATAGCGCCACAGTCCATAAACACAACGCTTGAAGGGAGTGTGCAGTGCTAAGAGGAAACGTGCAACGCCTAAAGGGAGTGCATAGACCCAAGAGGAAACGCATAGTGCCTCCACCTTGGATTGACTTGGATTTGATGTTTGACTTGTGTTTGTTGTGGATGCAAGGGCGCATGGGATTTGGAGCTGAACTAGGCCTTCTCAATCTCTTCCTTCACCTTCTTAAGATTCTCAATAAGATGAGAAGCACTCTTACAAACCTTAGACTCTGAACTCTTTACTAAATTGACTTCATTTTGCAAGTTCTCCACTGCTACTTTTGTGATATCTTGCTTTCTTTCTAGATCCTCTATAGCACCAAGATCTTGCGTAGTAGCTAATTTTTGTTTTCTAATTTGTTCTACTGTTGCAGAAGCCTCCTATGCTATGGCTTCCCTCTCAGTTGCAATTTAAATCATTTCCTTTTCTGCTTCCATACAAGCCCGTTTAACAAGGGCATGAGATTCATGAACTGCAACAATCTCCTTCTGAAGCTCCTTTGCTTGTATTGCATTTATTTCTACTTTGGTAATTTCCTATTCTGCTTGTTTGATGGAAAATACCTTGGTTTCCATGCAAGTTTGAAACTCTTGTTTCAGCTTTCTAAGCTCTTTTTTGGCATCTTCTAGCTCAATTGTAGCTATTATAAGCTCATTTCATGCAATAGTAAGATCTAAGTGCCAACCTGTATTATCAGCCTTACCCTCACCTGTATTTGTAGCACATACTTCTTCAGCACGAAGCCTAGAAATTTCAGAAGCCTTATGATCCCTTTCTCTAAATTATGTTGCTTTTCCCAATTTCCAAGACAAATCCTTGATAACTTTCTTAGCTTCTATCAATTCAACCTAAGCTTGAGCCTTTGTTGTCTCTGTGTTTTTCAGTTGTTCCCTTAACTTAGCGAAGTCCTTTTGCAAAAGATGCAGTTGAGTTTTAGCAAGTCTCCAAAACCTATGCTTAGCTTCTCACCATGGCATCATAGTCCATAACAATTGCCTCACCCAAGTTTGTTGGACAAAGCAGTGTATTTTGCATATTTGGTAGCATAGTGCCGATCTAATAGCTTTTTGATATGATCATGCATAGTTGCATCAGTAATCTTGTTGGAACAAAATGTTTTCGAGTCATAAATGTTAGAATAGTTGAACCTCCCCAATATTCATACCTATAAATATCCAAGTAATTCTTCTCTAGAACCATGAGACCAGAAACTGTAAACCTTTCACCAGCAATATCACTGTTAGCAATGTACAGTGCCCTCTACACAGATTCATGGATATCTCTTTCAATCAAAGCAAAGAAACGAGCTCACCATATGTTCAGATGAGGATTAGTAGCACGGCAATAGACCTCAAATGCTATTTTCTCTCCTTCTCTGTCACAATCCCACCACTAACATCTCCTATCTTCCTCAAGATCATTAAACACTGAACTATTGCATGGGGAGACCTTTGAGTCAATCATTCATTTGGTCATATCTTATGAATCAGAAGTCAGTTTCGGGAGTGTGATATACCGTTGGAAAGCTCTTTCTGAGCTTCTTCTAATGGACACACTTATGACATGTTTTACACTAAATATCATGTGCAAAACATCTTTTAAAACCATCCATAGTAAGAGCCCACTTTGATCCCTGGTGACACACTATGAAGACTGGAACTAACAGTTTCAGCATATGAATGTAACCAAGCAATTACCAACCAGTTGGGGATAGAAGGTATTTCATTTATAGGAAATGAGAGGGATTTAGGGATCCACAAAAGAGTGAATAAGGTCCACACATTAAGGGGAGTATCCCTAAAGGTAGGATCAAGGACTCAAAATGGGAGAACTCAACCATATCCCTATCCAAAAATATCCATCTCATCGTTCTCGAGGCTTCTAGTAAGAGAAGCTTCTCCTCCACTTTAGGAAAAAATGTTAGAAGAGGTTCAATGTGAGTTTTCATATCAAAAGTTGTGCTGACAACGCTAGGTCAATATGCTACAACAAGCTATCAACACGGGCCAGCAGTGCTGCAAAAATCATTGATCCTGAAAGCTAGGTTTTTAAGCAAACTTCTTCATAACTCTCTCAGCGAAACTTTTATTCTCTTCTTTAGGGATGCTTATGTATGTGTTTCATGGTAAAAACACTAATAGCTTTCATTACTTTGATGCTTTAGGATATGGGATGGGAAGTGTGATAAAATATTGTGTAACAGAATCCTTTAAGAGTTTCTTATATTTGATATCAATTCAATTGGCCCTTCTAATTTGGTTGCACATCATTTCTCCCTTGCATTTCAGTTTCCTTCATGCCTCCACTCATTGTTCCTTTGGGTGAAATTTCCATTTTAGTACAAAGCAGGGGCCATTTCCACCAAAATATGGGTTAACATCATAAAGGGATAGAATAATCATCATAATGGGTGTTTCCCCTGGTATATCAATAGCATCTAGGGCGGTGGTCAGGAGGGTCCAACACCCTAGACCTTTTTACCACCAGCGGCTTTTCCCCTTGCCTTCTCTAGATATGGAATCAAGATCACTTGGGAGGTTGTTTCTACTATTACCACCCTTCGAAGAGATGACTTCCTCTCATGATATGTTGTCCTAACTACATCCACCACATCCTCTCTAAGCATGGCCCACCCATCCTCTAGAATACCTAATAATATAGATGTTATCTGCTCACATACATCTCTCTCTCTCTCCTCTTAGGTTGCCTTAGGCCCGCAAAGTCTATATCTCCCAAGGAGCTTCACCTAGTCATCCCTCTCTTGCGATGACCTGCATGATTCTTTATGAGTCACCTGCATAGTTGTGGGCCCAAAACACTAAAAATAGGTCATATGGTACCCTAACTAGGAAATTTATAAAGGTTTCATCAATATGACTCACTTGGCTGTACAAGTTCATTGAATGGATGATCTAGAAAACCACAATCATTAGCAATAGGGTGCAGGTACAATCAAATCCAACCTCACAAGAGTAAAAATGAGGTGGAATAGTGGGCCCCATTCCCCTTATATATTCCCCTCTTTCCATCTTCCTAGCACTTGTACAGGAACCCATGAGCTCCATTTTCAAATTTGTTCAAGTCGTTGGGATCAGGTCACATCACACTTCATCATGGTAGCTTCACTTCAATTTGCTAGAAGTTTTCATTTCCAGGCATTTGCTAGAAGCTTTCATTTCAGGCATTTTCTACACTTAGAGTACACATCATATTTTCCTTATTTTTTCTTTGCTACATTTACACATTTTGTAGTTTATCAATTATATCTTAGGGATGCTCTCATGAAGGGTCTTGGTTTCAAGCTTGCAGGTCACTTTACACTCAATGTGGAACCTTGCCCCTAGAATGGAAGATCAACTTCCAAGGTATAATTTCTCACTAGCATGATAGGCTTCCCCATAAAGTAATGCATCACCTCATATCAATCCCCCTAGGTTATACATAGGCTCCCCTCATATTCAACTTCATTTATCATCACCCTCTATGGACATGTTGTAAACACCTGTTGTGGTCTATTGTTCCTTTCCCTCCATTGATCACCCCATTAAGTAGTTCCCATTTGCATTATTGACATCCATTTGCATCTCTTTGTTTCTTGAGATCCATCCACTTGCATGACATGAAAGATGACCTCATTCCTCTTCTCATCTCATGGTTTCTGAACTTCCCCCAGGTACCCACTCATTCGATTAAAATGAATGCACCATCACATTATGCATTTGGCCCCCCACACCCCCACATTGCAATAGAACATTTGCATGATCACCCCCATTTCATTTACCCCACACCAAGACTAGCCAAAGAGGCTCCCACCCTCTATGGTTCTTCCCCTGCACCATCACATAGGTTACTGAAAACTAGGGGAACTCATCTCAGTGTTGGCACATTTCCAACCATTTTTTATTCTTTTGGAATGTGTACAAAGATTCTTATGGTAGAAGGTTCCTAACCCATATTTTTATGTCCACTACTCAGCAGCAGTCCCCAATTACCCTCAATTAGATCTCATTTTACATATTTCAGCTTCCCAATATTTTATTCTATGTCATTTCCCAATGTCACTTCATACCAAACCATCATATTGTTGCTAACCCATCATCACCAGTGAGAACAACCATCCATTCGCCCCTTGGATGTCCTCTTGACTCCACGGGCATATTATCCTTTACCTTTTTTTCACTTTTGTCACTTTCTTTCAAGCTCTAGTATTGGGAATTTCACGGTATCCATACACATTTTCAACCTCAATTGATATTCCTTTACCACCATTACATGATATAGTACTTTTATCAAGTTAAAGAATATTTCCTAGAAAACTTCCTTTCCATACCATCACATCTTCTTTCTTGTCGACATCAACCACTATCTTCCAAGATGGAAGCAGTACCTTGGTATTCCTCCCCTTCTTGGGGTGACCCTTGGTGGAGCAATGGGAAACATCATTTCCCATTGATTCCATAGAACCCTCTAATGTTTGACACCAAATAGTTTTTCACATTAGAGAAAATTCGCACTCAGTGATAGTTGAAACTCTTTCATTTGGTCAAAGTCCCATGCATCAAACAAGAACTCCCATCAATAATACCCTTTACCTTGTGCATGGGGAAATTCACAATAGAATTTTTTTAGAGACGCCCTTGAGAGCGATGATGTCATTACTTCAACATACAACAAATGAGATTTTTTAGCATATTTTGACAGGACTCATCTTGTGTATTTGTAACATGTTAATTCAAAGTCATTATCATGAGCATGGGACATTCCCGCCTTGTACAATTTATTTTTGTATATAATCCTCTATCAACACGGTGCCTTATCATCCACGGGGTCTTGGATAGATGGTGATTGGGTGCTCTATTAAGGCACTCCTTGATGTGAATTTATTGGTTCAATTCCTTATCCCAATTTGAGTGATATATTGGACATGATGAAGATGTAGTCCTTCCAAGCTTACAAAAAAAAATAGTTAGTCCTCTTGGGGTAGCTCAATTGGAAATGGTCGTGGAAATGAAGTCTCACCGAACCGGAAGTCTTGGGTTCAAATCTTGGGTTATCCCCCCAAACGGGGTGAGAAGTTGGACATGATGAAGATTACCAAGATTACAAAAAAAAAACATGGTACCTTATCATCTCTTTTGAATTATCCCCTCAATTGTCTCCATACAATACACACACTTTCTCCAGAAGCCAGTAGGGATCATCATTAGTCACAGAAAACATGATGTATTTTGAATATATGTTTGATCTTAACTTCATACATCAAGGGGAAATTATTATCATGGAAAAATCATAAACTCTGTTCTACATGTCAGCGTACTCTCAACATCAAGAAACAACATGTATAAATGTAGTGATTGGGACTGGAAACGGCATGAAAAAACAAAAAGTCAAAATTCCCTTAAGGTTCATTTAAAACATTAAACCATGCAAGGGCTCCAAAAAAAATTTGCACAGATTGGTATGGGTTTTTATTCGATAGCTGTGTGGATCCACCAAAACGAAATCTCAACAATCTGTTGGACAAAACACACCCATCGAGCCTTCTTTGCTTGACAACACATGGTTGGCCTCCCATTCTCTCATCAATCTATGTGTACATGGGTGAAAAGTGTCCTCCACTCACCCTAATATAATTAATGAGCCAAGGGGAGCCTAAGGGTTGATTTTTACCTTTAAATACTAGGAAGACTGGGGCCAAAAGAGAGTAGAAGATCAGAGCAAGGTTATCCTGCCAACGTTTCCCAGTGCATCCAGCATTGCGTTTCTCAGACATAGAATTCAACATTTCATAATTATTTCAGTGATTCTATGAGTGGAGAGACTGTCCTTACAAAAGGATTTGAAAGAGGGACCTTCCTTTAGAAGGATTTTAGAGCACCAACTACTCACCAAAATCTCCTTGTCATGTTTATAGAGCTTCTATGTGTACTTCTACTACCATATTAATAAAGAGAATATTGTTTCACATTTAATCTAAGTGTTTATTTCTATTTCTATTTTGTTTGTTGACATATATTCTATTATGTTTTATTTCCCATTTAGTTACTTGGCTGTTTTGTTTTGTGCTAACCAAAATCTTTGTGGGCTCTCTTGTAGGTAGTTGTTATGAAACCAGCTCAAGAAAAGATAGAAAAGATAGATCAACGACTTAGAATTCAGCCTCTTCGAGGGGGCAACCTCCTTTACATTACATAAAT
>APFE031758896.1:313826-325463 GCA_000404065.3 Pinus taeda | reverse complement strand
AGAGGGATTCTATGGGGCACATAAATAACAATATGTGGGTAATAGGGGCACAACAATATAAATAAGGGGTATAACTACAATAGTAATGGGGTAATCACTAGTATTATAGGAACCCAACAGTAGTAAACAATCTGCAAAGAATCATTGGATTTTGGTACACCCTTATAGTAGATTCACAACCACACATGAAAGAAAATATCACTAAAACCTTTGGTCTAGGATTCCCATATTTACAACAAACATGAATCCAATGCAGGTGACTACTCCATGGGAGTAGTGTTAATACAAAGGAGGAAACAAGTTTGTTCAAATTATCACACGTTAACTAATGCAGTCAGATATTATCTTACTTATCAAAAATATTTGTATGCTTTGGTTCAGAGCGTGAAGTAGTGGAAACACTATTTGGTAGACAAAAACATTATTATCCATATGAATCATCAACCTTTGTAGTATCTCCAATCACAAAACAAGCTAACGTAAAATTTACAAAGATTGATGCACTATTGGTCATGTTTAGTACCATACTAGAGATGAATATTTTAAGAATTTTTATGAAACCCTAATCCATAGTACCAAAGTGGAAGAATTAGATTTTCCTTTGCAAGATGCAAAAATCATTAGAACAAACAATTAAAAAAATAAATGATTCAATATTAACACACAAACCAATAGTGACATTGTAAAATTTCACATTGTTGAAAGGACACATATTTAAACTCATATATAGTCATTCATTATAGAAAGAGTATCAATCAAACAAACTAGTATATTCATTTCCAAGAAAATTTAAATTTTGTCAATTTTAACACTTAAACAAGTTTTTCATGTAAAAAAACAAAATTCAAATTGAATACATATTTCGAAATGACTTCCACTAAATCGTTCAAAAGAAAATAAAAATCATTTCTCCTACAAATTTTTCAATGAAACAATCTATTTAGTCTTGAATTCCATGCATTTAAAAGAAATGTGTTCCTTGTTCTCCACACATATTTGTTTTACACACCCATTCTCACAAACAAGAATGGTGAGACATCGATTTCGACATCAGTTTATATAGTTTGGTCTTCGACCATGGAACTGCATGTAAGCACCTATAGCTTAACAACAAGTCAGTAGATCATGGTTAATGGAAACAAAGAGATAGGAAACTCTTACGATAGACATAAAATTTGACGTCACACCTCAGGACCTCTTATAGCACGCTCCTAAGGCTCTCACCCTAAGTCTCCTGCTTCCAAAAACCTTACCAATTCCTAGCAAAATTACCTAAGAAGACGAATTTATTAAAGGATTACACTCATGACTATAGCTAAATTTTATCTAGAGTTAAAGTCACTACGAAAGGATCAAAGAGATACAGAACAGTCGGTGAAGGAGTGCGCTGTTAAGGCACTTCGTAAGCAAAAGGTCACTGGTTCTAGTCTCGACGATACCAAAAATCCAGCATGGTTTTTGCTGGTGCGGCTTAGGCCAGGTGCAATCCCCAGGTGACTTTGATGGCTTAGATGCCCCTAAGTCATGGCCTCTTAGCCACAGGGTAAGCGTGATTTTCAGGATTCACCCACTTATCAATCAAAAAATAAATAAAGTCACTACGAAAGGAAAACTGGTGCAGAACTTAAATTGTGCTAAAAAAAGACATGTGCAAAACTAATATATGTGTTGAGCTGTAGACATAAAAATGAAAGTTCCTTTGTTTCGCACAAACTAAACCCAAAACCAAACACTGAAGCAGACTTTTTAAGACAAAGTTTGTCTAATCAGCTCCATGGCACATAATGACATCTGCAATAGTTAAAGTAAAATTTTTTCTTCAAAGCATCTAGGAACAACACTTCCTGTGTGTTTCAGTACATAATGTTTCAAGTCTACTTGACTGTTATGTACCAAAAACAACAAAAGAATGATTACCAACATTTCTAATGGCACTTGTAAACTTCTTGTCTCTTTATATAGCACCATCGTTCTCTCCCATGTGTCTTCTATGAGATGGGACAACCTAATACATACAAACTTAATACAGGATAATTGCAATAAACCTCAATGTTTTAAACATGTCTCATCCACTTAACTAAGAGATTCATTAAATCTTGTAATCGTGATAAGTGGCCTATAGGAAAACTACAATACACTGAGACAACATGTGGATATAGAGTAAATAGTACTTGAAGAATTTGACAAAGTTGAAGGTATTTAAACAAACTTTGTTTCTTATGAAAAAATAACTATATTGCCACATAAAACACTAGCAAAAAGAATTTTTTTCATTGAATTATATGCTAGAAACTATGACATCGAAGATGACAATGTCAGCGATGCTAATGGAATATCAAAATCTTATTCTTCAAATAGATAAAATGGACAAGATGTACTTTAGATATAATCTTTTGATTCATCTGTTGGAAAATTACAAAGAAAAATATTCCAAGGATTATATGCTAAAAATATTGGGAAAACGTAGACACTAATGTTTTTTTCTATGAAGTTATTACCATCATTTAGAAGCAAAAGTCATTGCAGAATATGAAGACAATTTCTAGTACAACTAGCTTACGCTAAGACAATACATAGAGCATAAGGCTTGACTTTAGAAATACTTTCATTTGACCCAAGTAACATTAGAAACATGGGTTAGTGTACACAATTCTTTTGTGAGTGAAAACCATGGATTTGTTGTTCTTGCTTGAAAATTTCACAAATGAAAATTTCCATGTTAACAAAAAAATAGACACAACAATGAAGCATTTGATTGAAAATGCATCTTAGAAGAATTCTTACTGTAGTTTACATTTATATTGAACAATAGCATTTGTAGAAGTACACTTTTAAGGGTAAGTTTCATAACTCCATGTAGTGCACCCAAACAAAGATATTTAGTTTATAATCATGTTGGAAAAGGACCCCAAATATTTACACTTCAGTATAATGATTTCTCTGGTCATGAAATTCTTCGTTCCATTAATTGAGAGAAATCAAGCTACTTCAATGCATGGAAGACAAATAGACCTAAAAATAGCTACACTCAGCTTTAAATTATAAATAATAAAGTTGTCATAAATAAATTAATAACAACTCATAAATGATTGTTTATTTTTTGCAACTAATAAAATAATGCAATTATTCCAAAAACTGGTAATAGTTTCAAATTACTACTGTTATGGTCATGTATATTTATGAACCACTAACATAAGCAATCACAAAGCTATTCGAAAATAGTCAACTACCAAGCTCTTTGGATGTAGCTAAAGTCTATAAGGAACAAATGCATGTGTAGAAGTACATAGATATGATGGCAAGTTTTACTGCACAGTGGGCCCAAAAGGAAACATTTAATTTATAATCATGATGGGAGAGTAGCCCAAATATTTACACTCGAGGATAATGATTTCTCTAGATGTGGAATTCCTTCTTGCATTACATGGAGAGAAATGAAACTAATTTGATGCATGGAAGACAAATATACACCCCAAAGTAGTTATACTCAGTTATAAATTATAAATAATAAAGTTGTCGTAAATAAATTAACAACAATTAATACATGATTGTATGATTTTTTTGTAACTAATAAAATAATGCAATTATGACAAAAACATGTAATAGTTTTAGACAATAGTTCTAAATTGTTGGCATTCTGGAATTGAATAATTTTGCCCAGTGATCTGAGGAGCCAAACTAAATGCCATGAAATATCCAATTCTTTCATATTATGCAAACATTCAATGTTGCAGTATTGTTGTTTTTCCACAGAAAGATTTAAGATTGTTTTTACAAAGCTCAGAGTAGTCCAAGGTTTCATAGGTTTGTTGTTCACAATAACAACAATTTCATGTAAGTAATTTTATGCATTTCAAATTTATTACTTTTCTTCACTTGTCTACATTTTATTCAATTTGGGACATAAGTCAATAAATTGTTGCTTCATATTTCATGCAACTAGATTATCAAGGCAAAAACAAAACACACAAAACATAAAAATAGCACGTAGTTACTAGTTTGACGAATTTGTATTTGTTTGTGCTACTAATGACTTCATAGACTTCAATCTTTGCATTTTTTTTCCAGTCCTTACAACTTTGATTCATAATAAAAAGTTCCACAAAACTTCATATAATGTTAAATGATGCATCTAAAGTATGTGTGGAAGAAAGCAGATAAAATCATAAGCTCAACTGCTCCACACAAAGTAACCCCAAAAAAAAATATTTATATTATAAATTATGCAAACCAACACAAATATTTTCATTTGCATATGTGAACCATGGAAAGTATATACAAAGACTTAGATCTTTTAAATTGTATCTGTACAATTTAAGCATGTCACTAGGCATGTTTTGAAGGGTGTACCTAAAGGGTCACCATTATATTTTGTTTTAATGGTAGCTGAATTATATAGTGATTAATTGTTTTTTGAAAATGCATGTGCACTATTTTTGAAAGCTCAATGCGCTTGTATATTTTGATTTAGTAATAACAAAGATATTTTTTTTTTATAAACAAAACAAACTTAGGAATGTCACTAATGTACTTGAGTCATGCACATCTAGTGTTAAAAGGATGCAATGTTTCTATTTATATGGGTATCAAAGAGGAATCACTATTCAAATTTACTCATTTGCATCATTTAATAGAAAGAAAAAAGTTACCAGCTTAATGAGAACTTCACCAATTTTTCGTTTTTTTATAGGTCATAAAAATCATGATTGTCATGCCTATTTTGAAAAGTGTTGATCTGACATCAACCTTTTTTTTGGAGCATATTTTTGACACTTTAAATTTTCTTAAGTATGGACAATTTTTTAAGTGTTAGTGATTTGCATGCCGATTTTGAAAAGTGTTGATACAACATCAAACCTTTTTTTTCTCGGGCTTGTTTTTAACACTTTAAATTTTATTTTGTATTAAATATGGATTTTTATTAAAATGTTGGTGATTTTCATGTTGATTTGGAAAGTATTGATGCAAATAATCAACATTTTTTTTGGGGGAACAATTTTTGACACATTAAATTTTCTTATGTCTTAAGTATGCACATTTTTTTAAAATGTTGATTATTTAACCATTTTTCAAATGTTGTCCTTTTTTCCTTCTGGGATGTTGTTTTTTATAAGTTTTTCAAATTTGTATTTTTTTCTTTGCAATGTTTTTTGTAATGAAATTTTCAATTTTTTTGCTAAGTTTTAAAAAAAAATAATAAATTAATATTTCAGGTTATGAGTTTTTATATTATGTATCATATTAATTAATACCTCAATAAATAATATATTTTCACTAAAAAATATAAATTTAACACTTAACAAAAAAAATAAACATTTTGCATATAGATTCCTTTTTTTTTTCTATAAGAAAAAACACACAACTTTTATTGATAAAAGTTGTTACATTTGCAAATGTTCTTTGTCTAGTTCCATCTAAATGTGCTACATGCCACATTGAAGTTACAACATATTTGATCTATATCTTTCCTCTATCCCTTTACTAGAGATTCTATCTGTATTTTAAACAAAAACTTGTTAAGTATGCAAAATTAACCTATATAGAATTTTGTTGTGTCTCATATCTCTGTGACAATGCAAAAGATTCATGATAGCACAAAAAAAATAGAGGATCATCTCAATTGTCCTAATGATATCGCTCCTTTTGTCAATGTTTCAAAGACATTATGGCTAAAAAATAGAGAATCTTGGAAATCCATTCATAATAGGCTCTCAAAATATAATAAAACCTTACTATTGAATGTAGTCATTTTGAATAAAAGTGAGTTTTATCTGGCCTAGCATAATATTGCTTCCCTCCTTGGATATACCATCTGCCACTTCGTTTTGGACTCGGTAAATGTGTGAGAATGATATCCTTGAGAAGTGCCTAATCAGTAGCCTAATCCTCTGCTTCCAATTTTTCAACATAGGTGACTCTCATTTTGATCTCTTTTCAACCCAATCAATGATCACTTTGGATTCGTCAAATATGTCCAACTCCTCGAGAACTAGCCAATTGGCATAGGATAAAATGCCCTGAAGATACAATAGTTTGGCTCTACTATTAGAGCCCACCCCGTTGTACCTGTTAAAATGGTAAAACTCATTTGGATTCAATGATATAACCACCCCACCGCCACATACCTCTTTAGAACAAGCCCCATCAAAACAACCAACTAGGTATCTTTCCCACACATCCTTCATTTTATGGTTGTGACTAGGTATCTTATATTTAACATGACCTATATCCCATAAATACATTGAGGCATTCTAACAAGTGTCCCTCACTTTAGGAATCACTTCATTAAAAGTCTTATCATTCCTGGCTCTCTAGATACTCTACAGGATATGGAATGATAATGACCTATACACTCCATTCTCCTTGAACCACAAAGAAGGGTTGTCCTCAATGGATGATCTATTCCAGTTAGCACTTAAGTTTAGTAATTGGAGAACCCTAATCCACATAGAGACAGAAAAAGGGAACTAGAGGAAGAGGTTTGTGGTGTCTTCGTTGTTGAGGAAACATAACAACATCTTCTAAGACCCAAAAATCCCCTTTTAATAATTTTTTCCCATGTCATGAATTTTTTCTAAAAAAACCAACCATATAACGATCTTCACCTTTTGAGGAATATCCAAACTCCAAGTTGTTTGAAACCATAGAGCTTTCTTGCCCCATCTTCATGCCTGCTACATGTATTTATTAATTTCTTGAACCTATAATTTATCTCCTCTGTGGCATCCATTCCAAACCAGTGAATCCACCCTTGAAGAGAGATAGGTACTCACCAAATGTAATTGAAGGAAATACTCCTCCCATTCATCAGCAATCAAACATGATAGTCCTAATTGACTAGCTTCTAGCCATGATGAACTACCCAACCTTGTCGCTTGCATAATATGGATTTGATTTAAAAAGTAAAAACCACTATTGTGTAATTGATTGGGTAGTGGAACCAAAAGTATATTGTTTCCAAACATACCTTTGATAAGTATCAACCCAATCTCCACTTGTGATCCATGTCTTATCTCCCATCTTAAGTTACCAAATAGGCAATGCTTTGTCAGCATCATATTTCTCCATGAGAGGGATGCTACTTTTTTCTCTAGAGCACCTTCATCAATCCATCTTTTCATATGATGATTTTTGAGATATTTAATTTTAATTATCTATTATCATAATCCATCTCCATGTAGATCCCTCCAAAGGTTATTCGTCAATAAATCTAAATTGAGGCATTCAAAATATAAGATACCCCAACTTCTTGCATCCACCTATTTAGTAAGCTCCTTGAACCAAGCTAAGTGTATTTTCTATGCTTTTCCATGTCTTACCCACAAGAACCTAGTAATAATCGAATTTATTCTCTTAATAATCACTTTTCGAATCTTGTATATATGCATCCAGTAAATAGAAATATTTTGAAGCAAAAATTTTATCATGACTAATCTACCTCCCATAGTCAACCATTTGTTCGGCTTCAAATTAAAATCCATGTATTTAAACCAACATCTAACGAAATGACTTGAACATCAAATACCATGGAAATTTCATGAATCTTTGGATACTCTAGGCTCAATGTAATGAGTGTGGATTTGTCTTTCTCATAATAAGACCTGAAGCCTCAGCAAATCTTCTTAGAATCCAATGAAATGCCAACCAGTCTATTTTAGTTGCTTGCCCTATCAAAAGGATGTTATCAATGAACATCATATGCGTAAGTGAGATCATTCTGGATAGTCTACTACCTGAAATAATGCCTCTAGAGTTCCCTTCCTTAATTCTTCTACTTAAGCCATCCATAATAATCAAAAATAAAAGTGGGGACAAAGCACAACCCTATCCAATGCCATGGGAAGCCTTGAAGAAATTATAGGAAGCCCATTGATAATAATTGAAACTTATAGTCGTTATGCACTCCATAATCCAATCTACTAATATAAACCTTAATCCAATCTTGCATAAGATCAGTCTAAGGAACTCCCAATCCACGCATTCGAATTCTTTGATTAGGTAAATCTTCATTAGGCATGTTTGTAACTAACATGTTTTAATGGAACGGATATACTCTTGATTAATTGCAATTGCATCATGAATATGCCTTTGATCTAGGAACCCAAATTGTTCGAAATAAATGTGCTTTGATGGAGAAGGTTTAATCTGGTTTCTAATGATTTTTGAGATCATTTTATAAAATTTATTTTAAAGGGATATTGAGTGATATTCAAGGATGGAGGTGGTCTTTGACACCTTCAGGATAAGAGTTAAAATGTTGTGTTAATAGATCTCATGATCTTACACTAAAGGCATGATTCCTTATCTATTTTTGAAAGTTCATCAATCATAATCTCCTCGAAGTGGAGGAAAAGCTCCACAAACAATCTATTTGGTCCAAGGATTTTTTCCTTAGCTAAAGCTTTAAGGACCATCATAATCTCATCTTTACTAACATGATTTTCTAAATAGTTATTATCTCCCTGTTTGATGATTTGTGGAAATAGATTGATGACCTCCACCTATTTATCAAAATAATAACCATCACGGACTCTATATTGTGAAATGTAGAAGCGAACTACTTCTCTCTAGATGTCCTTTTTTGTATAGACAAGGGTTCCTTCACGTCTAAGGCAAACCAAATTGCATTATGTTTCCTTCTGAATGAAGCTTGATTGTGGAAAACTAAGACTTTTTATCCCCCTCATCCACCCATGTAGCCTTACTCTTCAACCTCCAGTCCTCTTATTGGGCTTTTAATATTTGATTTTGTCATGCTTCTAGAGCTAGTATATTCTCTTTAGTGGCAAGAGAGAAAAAATATGGATCCAATGTATCTAACAAAGCTTTAATCTAGATGTCAAAGGAGATCAACTTCTTTATCATTTCCTTTCTCTTTCTCTTGACTCATTTCTAGGCCTTCTTGCTTCAGCTCATTGAGCTTATAACTAATGAATTCTATGCAAGATAATCCACACCTAGGGGTATCTTTAAGGGCCCAAAGATCACAGACCAAATAGTCAAAATCTTTATCTTTGAGATAGTTATGATTAAATTTGAAAGGAAAGGCTTGATGATTAATGTCTCAAATCCATTCCAAGAAAATGGGGAGATGGTTTGACATGTAAGATGGATGTGTCCAAGAAACCATTCATCCCATATTACCTACCAGGAGAGATTGAACCATAAAGCGATGTAATTGCTTCGATATGCCCTTTGAACCTACTCGACCATTCCTTCAGGTTGGGCCAATTTGACCGGAATTGATATCAATCAATGACTTTTGTGTGAAATAAATTTGAAGAATACACATTTCACAACTTTTTTGCTAAAAACGACATGTCAAGTAAAGAATTTTTATGAAAATGATTAAACAAAAATTGAAAAAATAACAAATTTTATGAATCTTATGTCCAAGATGATAATATTTGAAGTTTTTTCCCCAAAATTGATGATTCGAATAAATTTTTTAGTAAAAATAATGAGAACAACACAACTTTACCTTCCAAAAAAAATAATAATAAAAATTAATTGAAAAGAAACTACATTAACAAATAAGTTAAATTAAAATTATTTAACATATTTATATCGACCATGAAAAAACTTTTCTAAAATATATATATTTATATATATATATTTTATTATTATATATATTATATATATTATATATAGTCTGTTATTAAAAATTAAATAAACTAAAAATATCCAAAATCTAACATAAAAAATTGATATAATATATATTTTTTTAAATCAATTAAAATAAAATAATCTAAAAAATAAATAAAACAAGTATATTGAAAAGATTTGAATATGATGAATAAAATAACGGAAGTATTATAGGACTAGATAACATTGGAACAAAATGGATGGTGCTAATGAATTTTGGATGCACAATTAGCCCATACATCGATGTTGAACATTTTAAATTCCACCATTAGCTTATGAGCAAATAAGAAGGATAAATTACAATGCTATTATTTTTATATTAAATATGTTTATATATGATTAAATATATTTTAAAAGCTAATTATTCTAACAAAATATTTATTTAAATTTAAATTTATGTTCATGCTAATTCAATGACAAATAAATAATCAATGATAGGATTTCTATGTTAAAATAATCAAATTGATATGAAGTATCTCATATTGTCTTAATCGTGTGGCGAAGAATTCATATGTAATAAAATATATAATATAAAAAATTACAATGTCTAGTATATTAAAATAAAAAATTTAGTTACACAAAGGCTTATGTGTGAGTGCAATTATTTTTGAGATTTACTTTTTTATTTTACATTTCTAAGTTATGATTGAAATTGTGAAGACAAAAAGGAAAATAGTATTTATTGTAGTGTTGATTTAAATTTTATTTTTTATATTGCATCATGATTTAAAATTGAATTACAAAAATATATAATATAGGTAAGGTTTATTGAGGAAAATGATTTAACCAAGTCCATTTAATAATAAAAATCACGAAGGGAAAAATACGAAGAAAATAGAAAGGGAAAAAACAGTGTGATATGCAACGTTGCTGCTTTTGTTTTTTAAATCCGCTAGTTTCCATGCTTATGAAAGCCCGAAATGTAATTACAATTGTTTTTTTTGAAGAAAAAATAAAGTTATAAGTTATCGGTAAGAAATCATAAATTTGGAAAAATAAGTAATAAATTAATCGGAAGTAATTAAATCGTAGGAGGTATTTTTTATATTTTTAAAGTTATGGATCTAGTTAATAGCAATAAAAGCTAGTCATCACCAAGTAAGATATAAATTCAATTTTCAAAAATTCAAAAAACAAGTTTAATATTTAATTTTACCAAAACTTTAAGAAATTTTAGAAATAGTTTCTAAGAATTTGCAAATTAATGGAAAGTCAAAATATTTTAACCCAAACGGATTACAATATACTCTACCTTCTACCTTCTACAGGTATAAAAATTGTTAAGACAAGAGACCGACTGATGTTTTTAGAAGTTGAGTATTCTAGTGAGGGATTATGTTGATTTTGATAATCAACAAGGTTCCCTACCTTGGCACCAAAAAGTCCATCTAAACGCCAAAGACCAAAGAATCACGTAGACCCTTTGGCGTTATCGATGTAATTCATCACCTAAAACTTTAGTTTCTAAAAACAATTGACTCCCTCACCTTCTCGCTTTCCCTTACTACGGGGAACATGGAGAAACATACTCCTTTGATGGCTCTCGCTCTGGCTCTAGGGTCTACACGGTCACTTAGTTCAACCTGGATCAACTACTTAATCAATGTCCGAAGCCACTACATAATCAAAAGAATTGCAAGTAGATTTGTGAATATGTGTTAATTTATGGCTTTGTTGGGTTTGGAGCAACGGTAGAAACACGACATAGCACCGACAAATTTCTTTGACTAATACAAGCATACCACATAATGGCACATCTTCTCAGTCGAAAACTTTGATTTGTTCACAGAGTCTCCATATGATATATAGAAATGTGCGTCCTTGCCTTGAAATAAAGTCAATTTTAAACCAGCGCTTTCAACACCATAAGTTGCTACCTATGGGATCCAGTCCTTTGGATTTGAATTTTATAATTTGTTAATTTGAATCTTTTAATTCTTCGGAGGTAACCCTTTGGATTTGAATTTTATAACTGGTTAATTTGAATCTTTT
>APFE031758896.1:280970-298173 GCA_000404065.3 Pinus taeda | reverse complement strand
TCATCTGCATGCAAGTGTAGCTCCCTCTCAAGCGAACACTTCATGGCTTTCTCCTCCTGAAATTTTATATCTCGTCGCACAACAATTTTACCACTGTCTGGAAAATACATACGATAGTTGTGGGGCGTATCAGTGTACCCCACAAATATCCCAACCTCTGCAGTCGGCTCCAACTTCTTTCTGGCATCCTTCGTCACATGCATGTAAACGTTAGCACCAAAAATCCTCAAATGAGAAAGATCAGGCTTCTTACCAGAATAAGTCTCCTCAGGTGTACTCATGCCAAGTATCCTATGAGGAAAACGGTTCTGCACATAAACTGCTGTATTGCATGCTTCCGCCCACAAGTGAAGGGGTAGGCCCTGATCATGCAACATTGCCCGTGCAGCACCCACAATCGTTCTGTTCTTTCGCTCAGCTACCCCATTCTGCTGTGGGTTATGGGGAGCTATGAGCTCTCTACGAATCCCTTCTGCCTTGCAGAAATCCTTGAACTCGTCCGAGATGTATTCACCACCATTATCGCTCCTAAGAGCCTTCACCTTCTTCCCCAACTCCTTCTAGACCAGTGCTTTGAATTCACAGAACTTTGAATATGTCTCGCTCTTCTTCTGCATGAAGAAGATCCAGCACTTACGAGAGAAATCATCAACAAAAATCACATAATACCTGTGTTTTGCTGTCGAAGCAACTGCTGAGAAAGGTCCACACACGTCTATGTGAATTCTCTCAAGGATCGTTGTGGCGCAACTATCCTTCTCGTGAAAGGTGGATTTCACAAATTTTCCCAAAGTACACCCCTTGCATTGATCTGACTGCGCAAGAGTGCCTTTAGGAAGCCCAGTAGAAATCTGTTGCAATATCTTCAAGGCTCCATGGTGAAGGTGGCCCAATCTCTGGTGCCACAGCTCGCCATCATCCCAGCTCACCACTCCTTCTGCCTTGCATGCCATTGTTGCACAGCCATCTACATGCAATTGATAAAGGTTCTTGACTCGAACACCTATCATCCGGGTTTCTCTAGTTGTCTTACTATGCAGGAAAGCCTTTCCGTCACTGAAGACAACATCATATCCCTTGTCTTCCAACATCGCCACAGAGATAAGATTCTTCTTCAATCCTTAAACATGCATCACTTCCTTCAATATGAAGGGTTTACCAGACTCCCTCTCAAAGGAAATGGTACCGATATCGGTCGCACTGTATCTACCATCATCGCCCATCTCGATGTGCACTCCAAGATCTTTCTCATCCAGATCAGAAAAAAAATCTCGATCTCCTGTCCAAGAACCATACCGATCCCATCACACTTGATACCAAGCATGTGATCAATGAAAAATCCAGCTCAAACTGCGAGGCAAAGGCCTCTCTCACTGTAGATTCAACAACTTGCTTATTTTTCTTCTTCTGCGGACACTTTGTGGCATAATGTCTGTGCTGGTGACAGTGAAAGCACTTCACCTTGGACATGTCCTACTTCTTACCTTACGCACCGGAATGAGAAGCTTTCTTGTTCTTCCCCTTCTTTGCTTTGGCAGCCAAAGCACAATTTCTTCATCAGATGCCTTTGATGAAGATACGTCCCTTGTATTCCTCCTGATCGCCCCTTGCACAAGATCCGACCAAAGTCTCTTCCATCCTGGCAATTTCTCCTGACCATTGACAGAGTCCTGATAGGAATGCCAACTCTTGGGAAGACCAAGGAGAGCCAAGCTCACCAAGTCCTCATCATCGACAGTCACCCCCACACTTCCCAGCTCATCCCGGCATTGGGTGAACTTCGTGAGATACTTGTGCATACTCTCTCCATTCTCACACTTAATGTTTCTGAGTTTATCCATGAGTGCCAACTTCCTCTGGTCACTCTTGCTTTGGAATAAATCTGTCAACACTTTCCACATCAAGTATAGAGAAGCCTTTCCATGAAGGCTGGATACAATGTGATCCTTCACGCCCTCCAACAGAATCCTTTGACACTTTGCTGTCTTCTTTTGCTAATCCTCAACTTGAGCAACATCAGTAGGCTTTGGGAATTCAGCATCTATGAACTCCTTCAACCCATTTTCATCTAACACCGCCTCCATCTTGTCTTTCCATGCAATATAATTTGAGCTGCCTTCAAGGGCATACTCCAATCGCAATCCGTTGAAAGACATTTCAACTTCAACACCAAGAAAACATTGCTGCAAATTCGAATTCCACCAGCTCAAAACTCAACCGCTTCTAATCTAAAATTCGTGAGAACAAAGTATTTCTCGTATAGAGGGTGACTGTATGGGCATTTACCGAATATCTCACCTTCCAAAAGAAGGATGAATCTAGAGGCTACCTGGCCTGATTACAGACTCTGCCTGCAGAAATAAAATGTAATCACTTTCTGAATAATAGATCTGATGATCAACCTGGCTTTGATACCATGTAGAAATTTGAATAATATAACACTTATTCACAGATATTATCCTAACTATACACTACTTGTGGAATGCATGCATAATACATAACCTCCTCTACCATTGATCATCAATTTTGCGGTTCACACATATCAACACAGTATGTAACGGGGAAAGCATACACCTGAAAACCCCTCAACTATCTATATATTATGATGATAGAGAACATGTAACAATACATAGTACAATACTCCTCACAAGTACTCAATACTATCTCCACATTCTACACACAAACTAGCTCAGATCTGAACAAGTCACGGGTTCAAATCTCCTCCACTGTTTGCCTACCTCTACTGTGCAATCCAACCTGTGAGAATATATCAGATCCAAGTTCGAATTCCCTTGGCTTGTACTACGCAATCCTCATTGGAAATCTCAATCAATGATTGTGCAAATCTCATGTACAGCTATAGTCACAACTGATAGTAGTCTCATCCTTTCACCCACCTCTAACACTTGTCTCCACTGAACTGTCCATGCATTGAGTTAACTGATGTATTCTTTAGTTGATTTATGAGTTAATAATTAGTGAATTAATTTATAATTAATTCACACCACTCATCACTAGTGTATTTGTCAGTTAGACTAAATACAACTAGTTCAACTAAGTCAAACTGAACACAACTCCATCAACTCCTCAATCAACTCCACCAAACTCAATCACTCGAGTTCTAACTGAAGTCCTTCATGCAATAGCTCAACTAACCCATAAGAAAAGCGTATTTCCTTCTGGCACTTGCATGTGCCACATCCGTAGCTCGAATTGAAGTGGTGCAAGAGGATAATATAATGTTTATAGTCCAAATATTATTAAGAGCTAATAATATTTGACTATTCTATTTTTAGACTGGTAGTCTAAAAATAGACTCTGCCCATATGTCTAAAAATAAAAGTCCATCTATTTTTACCAACATGACCAATCATCCATAAATAGCATCCTGCAACTCATAGACCATGATCCATATGTCTAAAAATAGACTTTGCGCCAAAAATAGCCTGCGGAACCACTTAATGAAGGTGACTTCTTTTCACTAAGCTCCATCATCTTGTTGCATTCTCAACACAATTGACATGAGATAGAATTAGAAGCGAATTTGATTTAATGTCTTGGATAGTGATTTGTTGAAAGAGCATACTACCAGTAGAACTTTCTAATGTACAAATGAAAATTACACAAAATAAAGTTCCTTTGATCAACAATCACAACGAAAACCACTATTAGAGGTGAGGTATTCCACCATTAATGAAAATAGATTATGTTGGCACTAAAATGGAGACCAGGGTTCTTGAGTTTGTCCAACAAAAGGATCATTGTAGTCTAGGTTTGTGATGGCATTTTAAGTCATCACAAAGAGGAAAGTCTCACCGAAGCACTATCAAGACTCTTAGACCTGAGAAGGGTGAGGGTGATGAAGCATGGTAAATTCACTCTATAAACCTGGCCTCAAGAAAGAAGAAAGAGTAGATAGGGATAATTTGATGGATGGTTATGTTTGTTAGCTGGCTATATTACAAGCTTTCTACGGGATGAATTTATTGAGGTAAAATGGCACCTTGACTATATTGATGACCATGTCTCATTGAGTGGGTTGAAGTGGCCATAGAAGATATGAAAATGCCTTAATAATCCACTAAGACATCCAACCAAGCCTTCCTTCATAGCATCCATATCTATGCAATGAATAACCTCTTTCCCATCTCGTAGCCTGACAACTCTAGTTATAGGCCTAGTAGAGGTGACTAAAATACCTTGGCTATATGGATGGGCATGTGCCTAGTTGATTCCTTATCCATATCTACTTCTTAGATTTCTTTCTTCCTTAGCTAAAACAAATATATAAATTCATAGACAATGAGTCGGGGACGAATTAAAGAAAGACAAGCATACAATCAGGGAATGATACATAAGGTACTCACTCATATCTCATACTCGTTTGTATCTCATAATCACTTAGATAATTATCTCTCGCTCATCATGGTAAGGAAGGAAAGAAAGGTAAGAAAGTTAGATCTACTAAGAAGGTATGTCTTTATGAGAGGTAAACTAGCTTTGCTACTATTGGTTTGGCATCCAAATCTCATTAAAATGTTCTCAAAGATGAACTCGCTAGCAATCTTTGTCAAGCAATCTCATGTCAATGCAACATGTGCCCTATGCATTAGATAATTTGTAGTCATGATAATATAATATACCCCAAAGTACCATGCCAATGGATTAGAAGGTCTACCATTTATTGCCAAAGGCACATTGGTTTAGGTGCATAAGGTTGTGTGGTATTTGTAGATTCAAATCATATATCACTTAGGATTGAGTGTAACAAAGAGTTGGCATTGTTATAATGACTTAATAAATTATTTGCAAGCAATGATATTCTTCGTTGTTTGAAATTCCATTGAATTTCCAAGTCTGAGGTTGATGTAGAATTCCCATGTATGAGATTCATGTAAATAATGTATTCTAAAGAGATTACATTTAACAATTTGAAATTTGAAATCTATTTATATATTAATTTATTTTAATGAAGTAAGAGTCTTTTGGATTTTAAAAGGCAATACACTTTGTATTAGTGTGTTATTAGATAAGGCTCTAACAACCAAAATTCATTGGTGATTAATACAATCCATAAATACATTAACCCTTAGAAGGACAAGTGTTGTAGCAAATATAATGTCTTTGACTCTTGCATTTTGGTGCAATACATAGTACAATATAGGTTATTATTGATTGGAGGAAAAGGAAATACTCACATAAACAATTTGTTATAGCGTATAAGAGTAAACACAAGAACATTCTGACTGTTGCAACAACCAAATAATTCTGAACTAATGATCCCTGGCTCTTTTCCATGCATTTGCATTACTTTTTAAAATGATATTAAACACATTGAAGAATATATTTAAAGAAACAACTAGATGTTACGAACTCTTGAAAATGCAGCGAGAAAATAGTTTTGACTTTTCCTTTATCAAACTAGATTAAAATTCAAATTTCTATTTCAGCAAAATACCTAGAGGTAATTAACTGAAGTGACATGGAACTTGTCACTTAGTTAACTCAATAAATTTGAGTTGGAGGAGCTTGAGTTAAATTCTACATGATTGATTGCTAATTTGTGGCAACCTATTTCAGTTAATTTGAGTTATTGTGAGTTTAACTTGTTCTAACTGTGAGAAGAACTAGTGGAGGTCAAGTTGTGGAAGTGAAACTTCAACCACACTCAGCGATTAACTAGTTAACTGATCATTCAACCCAAAATAATTGTTGCATGTAGAGAATTCAAGTTACCCAATTGAGATGGAGATTCAATGGCATTGTACTATGATTGTATCATATTCCAATGTGTACAGGTGATGCATGCAGTCAGAGAATGACCTAAGGCTATTGCGCAATTCCAGAGTGTGAAATTCCTAAAAAATAGGGGAAATTTCCCAAGGGGACAATGCAAGGAAATACAAGCTTGGGAAGGAATGAATTTGGATAAGTGTTGGCAAGGTTTGGTCAGTCAGGCAGAGGGATAGACTATACACTTGAAAGGTGTGCTCAAGCTTGAGAAAGGATTTTATTTCTTCTCTATTATCTGATAAATGAAATATAGATAGTAATCAGTTTTCAGAAATTTCTTTCCCCTAGATAAATCTCTATGCATGTGTGATGTTTCCTATTGCATGTCGATAATTCTTGTTTTGGATGGTGAATTAACTTGTGCAGATCAGCAAAGCTCCTTCAAGTCTTGTGATTTAGAAAATTTCATGAGAAATATTGAATCTACACATTAATTTCTACACGAACCGTTTGAATCTATTTGCCAAAAACCATATAAAAGAAGCATTTATATCTAATTTCTATTTGGTCATTTCAATGACTAATAATTTAACTAACTAGGTCAATGAGAGTAATTAGAATATTCTAGTACTCCTTAATTATGATTGCTAAATGCTTCAACATCTATAACACCTAGATTTTCTTTGAAATTCAAAACATTTATTGTAAATTATTTTGTAAATATATTAGCTAATTGTTCCTTTGACTCATTACATTCTAAATAGGGAACCTAGCAATGAATTGCCCAAATGGGCTAAGGATAGCTAAGAAGCAGCAACAAAGGAATAAGTAGTATCAATCAGTAAGATTAATTGGATTTCCAAGGAATATCCACATGAGCTAAGCCCTCTTATAGAAAAAATAAACAGAATTCAAAATATATTAGATATACCTCGATGGATATTAAGTAGTCAAGGGAAATGCTCTCAAATGAAAACCCCTCATCTTAGTAAGAATTGGCACAACAAGGCCCAATAGAATCTCATAATGTAGAATCTATTAAAGTAAGTTCGACAACTCAAGCTAAAGAAGATGAGATATAAGAGAAATTAAAACCCCTCAATCCAAACAAATTGGATTGAGGGTGTCCCAACTACCCAACTATTCTAGTAGCTACAACCACCCTCCAAAATTTTTCCTTAGCTTCGTTTTGGAGCCTCCCTACCAACCATCCTTAGCAACATGTCTTTCTCTATCAAGTACATAAGCTTCATTGGGTTTTTAGTAGCTTGCTAGCTTGTACATGACGGTTTGCTTCATTCCCCTCACAGGTTGTCACTCCTGACTTGGGCCAATTGCTGGTTGAGAAGCTCCCTCAAAAAATTTCACAATTACAACAGAACCAACCTTCCCTCCAGAAATTGTGCAAATCTAATTGGTAGCCTGCTAGGTCCAAAAATTGCACAATCCTGTCAAACAATCTTCCACAAGAAAATTACGCAATCTGGCCCAGCACAACAGCTTAGCCAAGAAATTGCACAATTCTGGGCAACACTCAATTGCTCCTCCCATAAATTGCACAATTCCTCTGGACAACCAGCCAAGTTCCTCCCAGAAATTTCACAAAAATCCCTCTCAATCAAGAAGGCTATTGCATGTGCCTTCAAGTTGACCGGTTCCACCTAGGACCGAGAAAACTTGACTTCATGCATGGGCCACTTTTTCCCGAAATAGAAAAATGCTACTTGAAAAAAGCATCCTTAGATTTTAGTTATCTATTTTTTAGCAGCTGGAGATGACATGAAAATATCATTTCAGAGACTTTCTTCCAAGTGTTGCCGTTTCCTAGATTTGTGGCATGCACGTCATGAGCCTCAAAATTATTTATTCGATGCTTCAGAGCTCATTATTTACATCGATCTAGGAGCTCTGACATCCCAAAACATATCCAAGAATCTTCAGCACATCCAACTCAGCTATTTCAGGGTAAATTTTGTTTACTTAGCTTTTGCGACATTTCTATTGCTTTTTGTGTTTTGGCTTGTGTGAGTGCTATCTACTTGATTTCTGTGAACGCTTGCTATCATTTGCATGCATGTTAGCTTGTACAAGCACCGTTTCATTTTTCATTTGCATCTCACTGTTGTCGCATGCATGACATTGTTTTGCACAAATGGTCATTGATTCAGCGACTCATTTCACACACGTGCGTGTTGTTCCATTTTCTAAGCCTTGCATTTGTTGTTTGCATGCATGATCATTCACTCTTGACTACACTCAGTATCGCCATGCATTCACATCTTCATATGCTTTTAGTTGCCCATCAACGGGTCTAGGAAACCTTGGCCCGGACTTTTCCCTACCTGGACAACATTGCGCAATTCTGAGAGGGAAGGCTTTGACTTCCTCCCAGAAAATGCACAAATCTAGCCATCCAGTTCCCTCCAGTCTTGCTTTGTGCAATTTTGAGAGGCAATGACTAGTGGCCCAGAAAATTATGCAATGCAGTCTTTGGGCCTGCATCACTTGCTAGTGGAAATTGCGCATTGTGCAATCTCAACACCCAGTAGGCCATTCTGGATTGCGCCTTGTGTAATTCTAGCAGTCAACCAGCCTCCCAACAGTCCAAAATAACTTTTGCGCAGTTCTGGTAGTCAATCTCCCAGCCTCCCAGTGAAATTTGTGCAATCCTTACCAGCAGTTCCCCTGATATGTTGCATGTCAGTCCTCAAGTTTTCTTTGGTTTTAACTGACATATTTCTTGCCATGAATGTCGCCATGTCTCCAGATATAGCAAGTGTTTGTCCATCTCTCAGTAGTTTAGGATCAATGGCCTCTAAGAGAGTAGGGTCAAAGGACACCAATGGAAGCGCAATTGGAGTAGCAGTTGAGCGAGTGTCTATGAGTTTGCTAATTTACAAAGACACCAATCTAATCGTAGTTAAAGACATTAAGCTGAAATGGAAAGAGGTCAATGATGCATTCTCAAGCACATTTAGGGAATACATTGAAGACCACCAAGTCTATGTGAACATTTACAAGTCTGTCTTGTACTGGATTGTATGCAGATACCCCGTGTTCCCATGCGCAGACATGATACATTGGATCATCTCGCATAGTGATCCTAAGATGATGACATTGAGAAGTGTCAGTGGGACAGAGAGTGCTACCTTCAGGGCATAGGATTACCAACATATGTGCCACTTTCCGAAGCCAGTGATCACCATGGAGACACCCTTTAGCATACCAAGCAACAATACCCACTCCAGGGGTATCTTGAAGAACTAGGTGAAGGATCCAACCAAATTCAGGATGACACCCAACTAGATTTACAAGACGAAGATACTGCGAAAGGCATATCAATATTTGGTCATCTTTGCATGTCGCCTGTATGGCAAAGAGAGAACAGAGACCTTCCCATAGAGTTGGGTGATTGTGTTCGACTAAGTGGCCAGTGAAGGTAAAGCATTCAATTGGTCTGACATGTTGGCTCATAGGCTGAAGGAAGAGGTAACAGGAACTCAGAAGCTGCCCAAAGGTTAGTAGGAAGAAATCTACATGTCCTCTTACATCTTGGATGCAATCTATGCCCATCAGGAGTTCCTGAGATTGAAGTGGGAAATTACACCAGCGAAAACCTCTGTTAATACTTATTGTAAACTGTTTTCTGAATGCAGCTTCAGCAGATTAATCACACAACTATCAGATCATTTTGTCACCCCAGTATACAAGATGATATTTGAGAAGGATCCACCTTGCATGTCGAAGGCAACAATGGAGGCATTGATCGACATAGCAGATTGGTATGCCTCACCTATTGGCACCTTCATACAGATGTCAAAGAAACCTCTGCATGTTTTGCCAAAGTTTTCCATGGACAAGCTCGTCATGCAAGAAGTATAGTACCACATCTCGACATGACCATCATCTAGGCTACACCGAAAGAAGAAGGCACCTTGGCACACTCTTCTATTGCGGATAGGGTTGTATGATATACACAATCTCAAGCATATGGATGCCGAAATAGAAGAGTTTAAGAAATATCCTTTCAACACTAGGAGCTTTAATTTGTATGACCTACATTTTTTTGTGAAGGATCACTGCATAAGAGTACAATTTCCATGGATCTACGGAGTGTGTCATTGGGTTGAGGAAGACCCATGGAGATATTGTCACAACTTCTCTAGGCCCAATGAACTAGTCGACATCGATGTGGAATGGTTAGTGAAGCAACGTGAAGTAGCATCCAAGAGAACACCAGCAGCACCAGCAACAATAGCAGTAGAGGTAAACATACTGATGTGCGACAAAGGCAAGAGAAAGATTATTGATAGCACAGAGGCAGAACAAAGTTGTAAGTTTAGAGCATACCCACTTGTACAGAAAGCAGCTTTGGCAATAGAGGTGAAGAAGAAACAGCATGACAGGAGGACCATGCAAAGGCAGAGAGAAAAACAGAGGATGGAGGAAACAATGAAGGAGTTGCTTGAGTTGAAGGAGCAACTCTGGAAGGAACAAGAGCTGTGAAGAAATGAGAAGGAAGTGTAGCAAGGAAAGATACAGTAGGGGGCACAACATAAATAGATTGATGGAACTGTGCTCATACAGGTGTTAGACTCATCCGAGAATCTGGAACAAGGAAGACAAGGTGAGCAATCGTGGGAGCAGGACTTTTCTCAAGAGATTGAACGAGCACTTGAGAATATGGACATGGAGATGGAGTTGAAAGGGTTAGAGCAAGACATCGACCTCATGCATTACCACCAAGAGGTTGACCCATCGGCTTCACCGGTTTAGGAAGTAGGGAAAGTCCTGAGTGACCAAGGGGACACTAAGATCCTTGGAGACAATATAGAAGAAGATATGCACAACATATCATTCGACGAGTCACAACATAGAGTTATGAAATTGTGTAGAGTGTCTACTCCGAATGACCACACATCTCCTCCACAGTTTGAGGAATGAGTGATTGTGTTTGATGTGCGCAAGCATCCAACAACATTGGAATATGCTACTAGAGCATATGCCGAAGCCACTAGCTCAAGTTTTCACTTCTTGATAGTAGAGAATGATCGAATGGCTAAGGAGTTACAGACAGCCAAGCAGGTAGGATAACTGGTTACAACATCTGCCTGAGAAGAGTTGAAGAATGAGATACTGGATGAATTATTGTCCCTTGAGATAGTCACGTGAGCATTGTATTCCATATTTTGTACCGTGCATAATGCAGTTGTCCATCTCAACGGTTGGCAACATTAATGTGCTAAGAGAGAACGTATCTTGTCAAACTTCCATACTATTGTTGACCTCATGCAAACATGGACAATGAGATACAAGGGAGCCCCGTTACACTTTCCCAAGATGATGAAGCCCAGAGCGGTTGAGTTGAAGGCACGCATTTAGAGTCAGATCCGAACTATGAAGAACTCTCACAACTCATCACTAGTTTGCAGGATACCCATGCATGGGTATTCATAAGCATGGATGTTGTTGTGCACACACATGCGATCCCATTTATTAGGACACTCACCAAGACAAATACAAAGGCACAAGTCTGATTGGAGCTTGACTCGTACTTTGACGAGTTGATGCACATAGCCACCAGCACAGACTCGGCGATCAATGCAGACACCATGCATCAGTATGTCATTGGTCCGACTGCACTCCAGGCAATGATGTGCATGTTATCAAATGAGTTGAACAAAGGAGCCAAAGTAGTGTATCCAGATGTAACAGAGGCAGGAGTTCATTTCCATAAATATGTCACCACAGAGCACACAAACACCATTGTGGACTACCAAGCTTGGCATCAGTTTGCCACCGCCGAACATCATGAGGATGTCGAAGAGCTAGTCTTCCCACAGCTGTCCAAGTCATAGTTATGTCTTGTATGGCTTACTCAAGCCTATTTTGTCTGGAATGGGTACATGTGCAGATTGTATGTAATGTCTTGTCAAGTGGAAGTCCAAGTGTCAATAGCTAAAAGTAACAAACATAGAGTAGTTGAAGAGTCATGAGGATAGATGAATAGTCACAAAGGGTAATGTCAAGGGTTACCCCACCCTTTTCTATATATAGTCCCTCATAACTCATTGTAGAGAGGCTTTTGGTTAGCCAAGCTTCCGATAGGAGTATCTTAGAGAAATCTTGGAGAGTGTTGTAATGAGCCTTGGCTTCTCCACAGTGCAGAGCTAGTACATCTCTTTGGAGGAGCAGGCAATAGTGACTGTAACATTCCACTACCGGGACTAGTGGTTGGTCATGGTTGTACTGTATGATTGGAACTTTAACTTTTAATATAACAGAGCCAACACGTTTCATGCATATTTTTTTATTGTATTTCTGCTATATTGGTTACTCTAATGATATATGTATCTGTTTGCTTATGCATGCATGTATGGACTCTTTATGTATAAGTACGTATGAATCTTACTGAGATGTGTTGTTGGTTTAACCATCACTTTGGATTGTTAGCTTACTTTCCTTCCAGTTTGTGATGCATCTCCGCTCATGTGTTCCCTTCCAAGCCACGTGCTTTCACAGGTTTCCAAGGGGCGCACTCACCCCACTTTCTATGTGTTATAACCGTACATGCACTCCTTGGCTTGTTGCGCATGTCACCCTCTTGCTACCAACAAAAGCATCCTACTTGCCTTTGCACGCAACCATAGTCAAGGCAATACCGTACAACCCACTACTAGGACTCCTACACCAAACAGTTTGAGGTCTAGTTGGGACTTCTTATAGGGGAGATCCACTAACATGTTGGCGGGTCCAGCACCGTCAACACCAACCTTGTGGTAGCAGTGGGAATCGACCTTATGTCAAATGGGTACTAAAACTACCTAGTTTTCAATTACTCTAGTCATAAGCTCATAGTGGTTAGGAAGTTTCTTCAAACCTCTCATATTTACTATTTGTTCCATTGACTCTCTAAAAAGATTTAGTTCCTCAACCTAGAACATATTCTATGTTCTTAACTATGGGTCAAATATGTTGGAAATTAGGGTCTTCCCATAATTCCCTAGGATGCTTCCATCATGCCCAAGGATGAGGGAGGTTTTGTTTTGATTGAAGTGGGATTCCAAGCTAGCTTTTTCACTAACAAATTAGTTGTCATATGTTTAGAGGGTTCCTTCTCTGGCAAGTGTTGATGTGACTCAAGTTTCTTTCAATCTAACATTTTGGCAAAATTAGGGTTTAGTATCAAGCAGTAACATTCATTAGATTTCCAAGGAATATCCACATGAGCTAGGCCCTCTTATAGAAAAAATAAACTGAATTCAAAAGATATTATGCATACCTCGATGGAGATTAATTAGTCAAGGGAAATGCTCTCAAATGAAAACCCCACATCTTACTAAGAATTGACACAACAAGGCTCAATGGAATATCATAATGTAGAACCTCTTAAAGTAAGTTCAAAAACTCAAGCTAAAGAAGATGAGATATAAGAGAAATTAGAACCCCTGGATCCAATCATATTGGAATGAGGGTGTCCCACCTACCCAACCCTGTGGTAGCAGTGGGAATCGACCATATGTCATATGGGTACCGAAACTGCCTAGTTGTCATTTCCTCTAGTCATAAGATCATAGTGGTTAGGAAGTTTCTTCAAACCTCTCATATGTACTATTTGTTCCATTGAATCCCTAACAAGATTTAGTTATTCAACCTAGAACATATTCTATGTTCTTAACTAAGGGTCAAAAATGTTGGAAATTAGGGTCTTCCCATAATTCCCTAGGATGCTTCCATCATGCCCAAGGATGAGGGAGGTTTTCTTTTGATCAAAGTGGGAATACAAGTTACACTTTTTACTAACAATTGGTAGTCATATGTTTAAAGGGTTCCTTCTCTGGCAAGTGTTGATGTGACTCAAGTTGCTTTTAGTCCAACGTTTTGGAAAAAATAGCGGCTAGTTTGACTTATGTGACATCATTTATGCTTATAATTTTTAAATGTTTGGCTCCATTTTTAAGAGTATTTGGGAAACTAGGAGGAAATTGGCAAGCTTGGTTCTTTGGAAGAGGTAAGATAGTTGTTGGGTTGGAATTTGACCAAGAATCAAATATAAAGTTGAAAATAAGAAGAAACTTGATATTCTTCATTTTCAACAAAAAAATGTTTAGAAAAATGAACATTTTTCTTTGGAGGGATGTTTAGGATTTCACTTCCCATTCTTGGAAGAACCTTTGTTTAATGGTTCATGAATTTTACTTATTCTATGCATATCAGCCTAACTTTATGGATATTATTAGGCTCAGTCCTTGTGAGGACCTTTTCAAGATGAATATTGATATGGATGGCATCTTTTGAGGAGATTGGGAGTGGAGTTTTGGGAAGCCTTTGACCTAGTTTGATTCTCATAATGTATGTTCCATTTTGAAATCAATACCATGAATTTGGGCCAATTCTTAGTGCTAGGTGGATTTCTGCAAATGAAGAAATTCATAGTTGTATTCATTGACTACATCATGTCTGGTCAAATAGAATCTCCTATAAAATCTAGGTTTTTGCTTGGTTAGTGATTTATCAGGGTTTCCCTTCAAAAACCCAATTGACCAAAAGTGCCTTTACCGATGGGTTGCGTCATTTCTGCTTAGAATTAGAAAAAATGAAACATATTGTTTGGGAATGTTCCTTTGTAAAATATTTTATTGGGCTCAGGTTCAATATTAATGAGTTTAGATTCTACAAGAAAATTTACATTGGCAAACAATTTTATTGGGGGATTCTATATCAGTGATTAGGGACTCCTTGTCTAGTATTTGGCAGTTTTTGAGAGTTTTCTTTATATAATTTTTTGAAAATATATTTCAAATACATTTTTAATAATAAGATTAGTTCACCCCCATGTCTTTGTTAATTATAGTGTGATGAGGTACATATGCAACCTTTAATTATAGCCTTTGTCTATGATTATTGATCCCCTCGAGAGGCTGACTAGTTCAACACAAAATAAAAATATGCCATCTCTCATTAGGCATGACTTGGGTCGAGAGGCTGGCATCCATAACATGAAGGAGAATGATTTCTCTTCTACAATTCAATTCAGGGCACGATTGGGCCTTTTGTCCTCTCTCTTCTCTAATTATGTGGAGTTGGAGAGCCTGGCTTAGGAAGAGTCAATAGGCTTGGAGCCACTCACTATAAAGAAGTCATTTTTTGCAGATGAGGATGTTTTTATGAGTCTGATTTTAGGAAGAATGTTATTATCAGAAAGAAAAAATGAATCAAATACAAGAAAATTTTAAATTGCTCCATGGCCTCTTTCGATATATTATCTACATTTCCAAAGTCCTTAGAGGATCACAATCCCCATAATAGTGATCTTGCCTACATTAAGGTTGGTCAGTTGGATGTTTCACTTATTGGCTCTCAGGTCCTTAGAGGGAATGTACTTGTGGAGGATCCCCTAGAATGAAATTATGTCTTTGAATGTGAGGGGGTTGGGATCGACCCCTAAAAGGAGATCCCTTCGTAACATTATTCAGATTAACAATTTGGATGTAGCTCCCTTCCAAGATACTATGATCAGTGGGGAGAAGGCATGGGATTATATGTTGAATATTTTCACACTATGGAATGTATGTGCAACCAATGCCTCCAGTCTCTTGGGAGGACTAGTTGTCATGTGGAATATCAATGTCATTAATTTCAATGCTTTTAAATCTATTGTAAGAATAATATTAATAGGTTTTCATAGAGGATAAAATTCGCACCTATGTCTTCTTAATGTATATGCCCCTTTCTCTGACAGAAAGGGTTTTTGGGAACGAGTTGATGCTAGTGGTATCATGGAACTTAACTCTTTTCATGGCAGGTGACTTCAATCTAACCAGGGAAAAGGATGAGTTCCGAGGTTCAAATAACAAGGAGGATGTTATGAAACCAGCTCACAAAAAGATAGAAAAGAGAGATCAACGCCTTAGAATTCAGTCTCTTCAAGGGGGCAACCTCCTTTACATTACACAAATGAACAATTCTTGGATGATTCAAATGACAAAACTTCCTTTCTATATATAGGAGTCTAAGGAGTCACAATATAACCCAACCAAACTAACAATAATAATATAAAGCCACAAAAATAACAATAGAGGGATTCTGTAGGGCACAATAATAAAAATATGGGGACAATAGGGGCACAACAATATTAATGAAGGATACAACTACAATAGTAATGGGGTAATCACTAGTATTATAGGGACCTAACATGCCCCTCACATTCAAAAAAGTGTTGTCTTGAATTCTTGAGTAGTTTTGGATGCTTATGTATAAAATTCTCATCCTCCCATGTGGAATCTTCAGAGGATAAGTTCTTCCACTTGATGAGATACTCAGAAAATGATCGATTTCGTAGCTGTTGAGTTCTTGTTTTTGTGAATGCTTCTGGTTCCAATATAATTTTTCCTTCCTCGTCAAGTTCTGGAAATATTGTTTGAACTGGGAGCTTGTTGACTATAACCTTCTTTAAACATGAAACATAGAAAACTGGGTGCACTCGAGATGCTGCAGGAAGCTCCAATTTGTATGCCATAGTACCAATCTTTTGCAACACCTTGTACGGACCATAATACTTTGGTGATAATTTATTATCCTTCTTAGCTTGATTGAAGGACATTTGTTTATATGGTTGCAGCCGTAGGAATACCCAATCACCTACATCAAAACTTCTTTTGCTGCGATGTTGATATGCCTGTTGTTTCATTCTATTATGTGCCAACACGAGGTTATCCTTTAAGAGTTGGAGGACTTGTTGTTGATGTTCGATGTGATGTTCCACTCCTTGAACCTTAGAATTTTCTCTTAAATATGATGTGATAGATCGTGGATGATACCCACAAAGTGCTGTAAAGGGGTCATTTTTGTTGTTGTATGGAAGGAAGTGTTATACCACCATTCAGCTAGACGCAACCATTTGACCCATTATGTTTGTTTATCAGATACAAAGCAACGAAGATATCCTTCCAAACATTTGTTTACTATCTCAATTTGCCCATCAGATTGAGGATGATAAGATGAGCCATGAGCTAACTAAGTACCAAGACAAGAAAATAATTTTGTCCAAAAATTTATAGTGAAAATGGGATCTCTGTCACTTACAATAATCTTTGGGTTTCCATGTAGCTTTTGAATTGTTTCCATAAATGCAGTAGAAACTGTACTTACTTGAAATGGACGTGATAATGCAAAAAAGTGTGCATACTTGGTAAGTTTGTCAACTACCACCATGATGACACTCTTTCCCTTAGACTTGGGTAAACCTGTGATAAAATCCATTGAAACCTCCTCCCAACGTTGGCTTGGAAGGGATAAAGGTTGTAATAGACCTGGTGTCTTAATTGTTTCAACTTTATCTTGTTGGAAAACCAAACATTCCACCAAAAACTTTTGAATATCTAATTTAAGGCCATCCCAAAAAAATTCCTTCTTAACCCTGTGGTAATTTTTTAAAAATCCTGAGTGCCCTCCTAAGGGAGAAGTGTGC
>APFE031758896.1:258831-278253 GCA_000404065.3 Pinus taeda | reverse complement strand
ATTGGCTAAAAAAAGTGTTGCTTTTTGTATCCTCATAATGTGCTATCAATTCTTCCGTAAAAAGTGCCCAAGTGATAAATTGTTTATGAGAGCAAAGCCATTAACACCATACAAACTGATTTGGTTCCAAATATAAAGTTGCCATACGTACCTTTTGTGTGTTTTGCACATTATTGAGATCGAAAAATTGCTCCATCTGTGATATCCATGTTGCGGGATCCTTGCCATCAAACTTCCTCATATCAATTTTTGATGGTGGGTCTTTGATCCAACATTAGAGTCTATGGAATCATGATTAACATTTCTTTTGTTCTCATCATGAGTTTCCTTCACTGCCCTTTCACCATTAGTGACCATTTATTGTAGCAACTTATTCATATTTGTCTTCATTCTTCCATCTTATCATCCATGCCATCAATGTTAGTGTCCATGCCATTCATCTTAGCTTCCATGCCATCCATCTTAGCTTCTATGCCATTCTTTAAATAATCCATCTTAGCTTCTACACCTTTCTTTAAACCATCCATCTTAGCTTCTACATCGTTCCTTAAACCATCCATCATAGATTTTGTTTCTTTTTGTGCAAGTGACACTTGTTGCACTTGGTCTCGTAATTTTGATATATCATGTTGCATTTCTTCCTCTTCTTCATGAGTCATGCTAGAGCTTTCAGGTTTCTTACTAGATGTTTGCATTTTCTTTCCTTGGGGCATCAATTACTAATAATAATGCTTTACTATTCCCTTTGAATTCCTTCAAACTAATTTTTCAAACCAAGTTTATGCTAAAATTTAAAAAAACTACACACCTTTTTTCACTTTGTAGAAACTTGATATTGAATCTGATGCATCTCTACAATTTCAAATCATCCAATTATGAAATTGCGACATGTAGTATCCCTCTTTGTCCTCTTTCCAATTCCACTAGTCTGATCCAAATTGGATTCTCCAAGGAAGAGTTATGCACGATCTCCCAAGCTGACCTGATTATAGACCTTTCCAGAGGAGTGAACTTGTATGAAGTACCACGTGTCATTGTTTCAACCTTTGGCTCTGAAAAATATATACAAGAAACTACGGTTTGTTCTCTTTCTGTACCTTCTTACAAAATTTGAATCTGATGCTCAGAGAGAAAGTTATGACGATTTTCTGCAAGTCACCTGTTTGGAATGTAATTCAGGAGTCTGCAAAAAGACCAACTTCCTCAGATCATATCTCCGTAAATATAGCGCAAAAAGCTCTAAAATTCGGACCTGAGGTTTAGTATAATTTCGTCTCAAATGGGTTTGTTTTTTTGCTTCTGAAACATTGCAGAAAAAAAATTAGAGCGAAAATGCCACGTTGACCTTTTTGGAGCAGCGAAACCCTAGAATCCAAAGCTCTAATACCAAATGTTATGAAACCAGCTCACAAAAAGATAGAAAAGAGAGATCAACGCCTTAGAATTTAGCCTCTTCGAGGGGGCAACCTCCTTTACATTACACAAATGAACAATGCTTGGATGATTCAAATGACAAAACCTCCTTTCTATATATAGGAGTCTAAGGAGTCACAATATAACCCAACCGACCTAACAATAATAATATAAAGCCAGAAAAATAACAATAGAGGGATTCTATAGGGCACAGTAATAAAAATATGGGGACAATAGGGGCACAACAATATTAATAAGGGATACAACTACAATAGTAATGGGGTAATCACTAGTATTATAGGGACCTAGCAAAGGATATATTGGGGAAGTTTTTGAAGGATTTTTTTGCACATAAATATTTAAAGGATATCGGGCCCACAACAATTGACCCTACATAGGAGAACAAATGTATGTGGATAAAGGGTATTTATAAAACACAGGATCAATATTTTCTCCAAGCTAATCTAGAGCATTTGGTTTCATGGATCCTTCCATCTCTAACTTTAGACCACTTTCTATTTTTTTTGGAATAGATTAGGGAAATTTTGAAACATGCCTATCCCTTCAAGTTTAATAATTTATGGTTTAAGGAGAAAGCATTTGAAGTTTTGTTCAAATATACATGGGCTCCACAAGATCCGAAAGTGGGCTATCTAGCATGGAATTTGTTTTCTTCAAGCTTAACGAGTTGAAGAAATATGTTCAGATCTAGGTTAGGGAAAAGAAAAAAGCGTTGCCCATGGGGCTTTGGATTGACAGTGAATGGGTGCGTTGTTAAGGCACTCCTTCTGATAGGTCACTGGTTCAAACCCCCCGTGGGTACTTAGGTTAGTCTAAAAAAAAAATAAAAAAAAAAATAAAAAAAATAAACGTTGATGTGGGAATTGGATGGGATTAATAAGAAGAAAAAATCCTTAGAGACCTAAAGGATCTGGGATATCTTTTTGAATCTTCAAAAAATAAATCTTCTTGATTTTGAAGCTAGAAAAAACTAGATTATGAAGACACAAGAAAATGAATGACACATTAAGAGAAGGGAATCATGGGTGGCCAAAGGTGACAAAAACACACGATTCTTCCATAATAAAGCATCATACATGAGAAATAAAAATTCTATATCGTACATCAGATATAAAGAGGGTAACTCCTTCACTTCCCAAAAGGAGATTCAAAGGGAAGAAATTCAATATTTTAGCCATTTATATAGTGCAAGAGAAGGGGTACATTTTGACAAGCAACTAGAGTTTATCAATCTATTCTAAAATATGGTCAATGAGGAGGACAACGATATTTTGGGGAGCCTAGTCACTAAGGGAGAGGTTTTAGAGGATATGTAAGCTATGTCAAGAGGCAAGAGTCTAGGACTAGATGGCTAGTCCATGTAACTCTTTATTCACTTTCAGGATATAATGCTTGAAGAACTTACTGTTATGGTCAAGGAATCACGTCATCTTTGTTTAATCATGGGTTCATTAAACATGACTTTCATAGCACTTATCTCTAAGGTAACAAAGCCTTCTTCCTTTTCCGACTTCCATCCTATTTGACTGTGCAACATGGTTTACAAATTCATTTCTAAGACCATAGCTAACAAGATTAAGTTGTCGAAGCATATTTCACTAGTGCAATTTGGATTTTTAGGACAAAGACATATTCACAATGCAATTTCCATCACACAAGAGTGCATCCACTCTATAAAGTCTCGTTAGATTGAGGCATGTCTCATGAAGATATATTTAATCAAATCATATGAATGTGTCAATTTGGAACTTTTAAGGTTGATCCTTCACAAGATTATTTTTGGAGTACTTACAGTCGATTGGATCATGGCTTGTATCTTGACTGTGAATTATATGGTCATTCTTAATGGCCTTACAATATAATTATTTAAGGCAACCAAAGTTATTAAACAAAGATGTGCCCTTTCTCCCCTCTTTCCTCTGATTATGATATATGGTTTAAGAAGAAGGATAATGAAAGCTCGATCTAGCGGGATCATCTTCAGATGCAGGATATCAAGACAAATCGCACTAACACGCCTCATGTTCGTTGATGATGTTCTTTTGATGGGGAAGGCTTCTATTAGTGAAGGGAAAGCATTTCATAAGATAATATCAAGCTTTGCGAACAAATCACGTTTACTTATGAGCAAGGGTAAATCTTCCTTGATCTCGTCTAACCATGAGGAGGCCTCGATGAAGGAGATCACAAATTTCTTCAGCGTATAGTCGATTTCATTGGAAGGGGGATTTAAATACCTTGGGTTTTTCATTAAGCCGATCATATATGAAAACAAAGACTAGGATCACACAGTTTTGAAATTTGAAAAGGATTTGACCTCTTGGTCTCACAAGTGGTTAACATTTGAAGGTAGAATTGTATTGATCAAATTGTTTCTACAAATCACCTCCATTTATTGGATGCACATTTACAAATTACCAAAGGATACAATTAATATAATCAATTCTATTATTGCTAATTTTCTATGGGTTGGTCCAAGTAGCGTTAGGAAACTACACCTCATTCACGTGGAGATTCTATCTAGATAGGTGGATATAGGCAGTTGGGGAATTAAAGATTTATAAATTTTTAACTTGGCACTATTGTTAAAGAATTTATGGTTGGGTGTTTATGGAAAAGGTTTATGGCAACAAATTATACAACGTAAATATCTTAAAAACAAAGAGTTGATAAGTTGGATCAGAGAGGGGGATTCAGATAAAAATGCAACAAGTCATAATCCTGGAGAAGCATGATGAAAACAAAGCATTGGATCCTTGATAATATGAGATGGGAGATTGGCTCAGGTTTGAAAACAGAAATTGGGATGGATGTAATCAAAGGCATGGCAGATATTTATACTTTTTCCTTCCCGTTTCTTTCTCTTATACATAATAAAGGAATATTTTTTTTAAAGGAATATATATAGATCAAAGCTCAAATATCTCTTCAAAAACATGGAAGGAGGATGGGGATCTAGGAATCTTGAGTCAATTTTTTGATGAATGGGAAGAATATACACTCCAACTGAAATTAGCAGGTATAATTTTGTCCTTAAAGGAGGACAGGATGACATGGAACAGATGTATGTATAGAGGGTAGGTTTCAGTTAAAGAAACTTACTCTCAGACCACTCAAGGCCACACTATGGATTCAAGATACAATTGGTTCCAAAAGTCATGGAAATGGAACATCCCTCACAAAATGAAGTGCTTTACTTGGTTGGTGGTTCACATGGGAAAATTTACATAAAAGAGGCATCAAGGGTCCAGTTATGTGCGAAATATGTCATGTAAATTCAGAAGATGTGAATCTCCTCTTCTTGTGATTCCCTTTTGTAATTTTTGTTTGGTTTGGGGTCTTCAATATACTTAATTTTAGAGCTACTTGGGATAGCTCCTTTATCAAGGAATGCATATCTCAGTGCTCCTTAGATTATAAGGACTATAGAGCATTGACCTTCGATGTCATGTGGGGTATATGGAGAGCTAGGAACACATGGAGATTTGAACAAGAGGAGCTAGATGTGAGGGGCACATGCACAGAGGTAAAAAATTTCTTTATAAAGATTTTTCCTATGAAGGATAAGATAACAAATCTTTAACTAGGCCATGGAATTATGGGACACTTTGTAGGAGGACCCAAACCTGAAAAGGTTGAGCACAAAAATAAGAGAGGCCCAGAAAAAGTATGATGAGATCAAGGTGATTGTGTGCACATTGGCGCCATGAAAAGATTTATGATGTAATAATTGTCATATTCAGTCATGTATGGACTTTTGTGATCATGTCAAATATGTAAATAACATGTTATCCAAAGGGAATATGGTCCAATTGCCCTATAGGTTCTTTTGAAAAGGCTTCATCATTTGAGTTATGTGGTAGCCAGATGTTTATTATTTTGAAGCCTAGAGATTATTATCGATTTAGATGGTTCAATGGCATAGGGACAAATACTAGAGTAGAGATTCTCACTCAGTGGGGCATCCTTTTTTTCCAATTCGATTGACATAGAGGAGATCAATGTCTTTGGAGATTCCAAAGTGATTGTTGAGTGGGTTAATTCAAGGAATGTTTTAGAGACTCCCACACTCATTAATTAGAAGTAGAGGATCAAGATGTTGATAAAAGATTTTAAAAGGATCTCCTTTTCCCACATTTATAGATAAGAAACCATATGGATGATTCATTGTCCAAAAAAGGATGTAGTTCATAGCCCAACCTTATCAGTTTCTTAGTTTTTTGAAAAAGGCATTTTCCAGTGGTCATGAAACATCAAGGTGTGATGGGTGGTTACAGATTTTTGTTTTCCATTAATATTTATTTATGAAATTGAATATGTAATTATGTTTTTTTTTAAGTTTTACATGAGACGCATAGAAGAAAAGAATCCATTTTTTTTTGGTTGGATAAACATGATATTATATTTAGATATAGGTAAAGGAAAGAAAGTAGAGATAGATCTTAGAATTAATGAAAAAAGTGACAAAAGTAATGAGAGATAGTATTAGTTTGATGTGATGAGGGGAAAACAGAATAAATATCTATGTAAATGTAACTTCTTTTATAACAAAAGAAAGTATGTTTTTTCTTTCTTGAAAAGAAAAAAAAAAGGGCATTGTTGATTAAAAATATAAAACTTTTTTTTTGTAATTAGAAAGATTTATATTTCATCACCAAAGCATCATATACATAATAATAAATGGATCAGGCAAATCCAAACTAGAGTGGTTAGAATATCATTCAACCCAGAAGCTCATTACCAGAAAGTAACCACGAAAAAAGAAATAGGAAATACCAACAAACACTGTCAGCTTGCATACTAGTCAACTCCATCCAACGTTCTTGTTTACAATTTAAAACAACAGATTTCTCTAATCACAGTTACACAACTATAGGGAGCAAGTTTAAAAAATCCGTGTACAACAACCTAGAAAATATTTGAGCCAAATACTTCTTCAATACGTCTCCACAAAAACTTGATGCAATATTGTTGTCGGGCACTTCCACAGAAAAGAAGCAAGCAATTTTTATTCAAAGATGTGACAAACATTCAAAAGAAAAACTTCAAAGCATTGAGTGTCATTCACACATCGTCAACCCACACAACATAGTGACAACATCATATTGTACCCAAAATAAAATTAAATATGCCATGTTTAACATCTAAGAATGAACTTACCTCACAAAAACCATAGTATATTAGCCCAAAAACACCAGATCAAATGACCTTAAAAAATTAGAATAGAAAAGTACCTTCCCTCACTTGGCTTCACCATATGAGCCATTATCTGAAGAGATCAATGCAGGGGTATGCACATTGTTAGCAAGATGATAAGTGAGACCTCCTAACCCAGAGTCACTCACCAAGAAAGTCCCCTCTCCATTCAAACCAAACGAGAATCAATGTTGTTCAAACATAAATGCAGATTATGAATCATCCTTGTAATATCTTCTAGAAATGATAAAACATTATAAGTTTCCAGTTGTTTATCCCCAAAGAGGAGATGCAAAGAAGTTGTATTTTTTTGGTTTAATGCCAACAAACTCAAAAAATGAATCCTCCTTTTCCGAAATTGACCAATATTTGGAAGCCATCTCACTTTCTCTCCTGCAAATTCAGAATCCGAGAAACATGGGCAATCCCTTACCTCCACACTTTCTAGATCTAGAATATCCTTGCGCAACTCTAGAGGTACAAAATAAAAGGCAGTGGCCATTGAGTGATAGGAGTAAGGGTGCATCCTTTTATGCCCAACATTTCCTCTGCCACCTCATTGACTAACCATCCATTACCTTGGAGCCATAAGCACTGCTATATAAAGATAATGGGGATAACTAGTAGAGAGACATCGACTTATAAAATATAATGAATGACAAAGAGGAAAGCCCCAAATTCCTAATTTATAGAAAATAAGGACATTAACATGAAACCTCTCTGTAGGGCCAAAACCTGAAAGATTTTCTAGATCACTACACATATGATTCATAACCCAACAGACCAACCATGAACACTCATTAGAAGCATAACTCAAGACCAGGAAAGAAGAACCTAACTCAGCCTCAACAATTTTCTAAAATATTTGGATCAACTCTCATTATAGCCCTTAAGACACCTACACATAAGATTGAGGGACTCAACCCTCACTCCATTTGTTCCACAGGCCTTGTGACCCCCCTTTGTAACAAATATAAGGGTTGAAACCCTCATTAAATGCACATAATTAAAATTCAACTTAATCACACAAATTACCCTAGAATATGTGCTTAGAACCATGCTCTAAACCACACGTCCAAAAAATCCAAATTTAGCATGTACCCGAACATATAAACAAGGCACAAACTCATCCTTATTCTCCTTTCTAGCTTAGTTCCTTTAGTTTTGTAGCTCCTTAGGCTAGTCTTTCCATTAGAATGATTCCTCTTCTAATAGTCCAAATGATCACAACCTCATATCTACTTATAGTGATCTTAGGTGATGTCACTTTCCACCAAGGGTCATGTCTTCTAGGTTAAATCAACTTGATCCTACATATAAAAACCCTACTAATATTAGAGATAAAATTATTACATTTGATTTTTAGCCTTCTCCATTTAATCGTTAGGTGCCCCTTAGTCTATCAAGGGTGCCCCTCACGCATCTGATGAATAAGCAACATTTTCTCATTGGGTCTTTCACCCACAAATTTAGGTAGAAATCCCACCACTTGGGTAAATTTCCCACGAAGCTTCATTTTCATGGGTCAATTCCTCACAAACCCAGTACACCAGGGGTTATGGGAGTACCTCCCAAGCTACACAGTTCAACACTGCACATAAGGTGAACCCAAAAGAAAGTATTGAATCTACATTCATATTGTAAAATCCGATCGAGATACCTAGGCTTGGACATACAACAATAATACAATCATCAAACAAAGGTTACTAATTTTAGATATTACTTTCAAGTTACTATCATTCACTCATTTCAAATTCATAACAAAATTTTGTGTGCAATTGAAGTCTATACAAAACAAAGACACGTCAAATCAAAATGCAACAAAGACGTGTGCCAAAGTGCATAAATAAATGTGTGAGTTTTACTACTCTAAACAAGGTAAGTCCAAAAGAAAAAATTGAATCTATATTATCCATTTATGTGCTTAACATTATAACCATTACTATATTACTAAATGTGACTTAGAACTAAAACATGAGAGGAATTGTTGACATAAAATGACAAACTACATTACTTCGCACATGGTGAACGCAAAAACAAATATTGAATCCTACAATCATATTGTAAAATTCAGTTGAGATACCTAGACTTGGAAAACATATACCAATAATTTCATATATTAGTTTCAAGTTATTATCATCCATGCATTTCAAATTTATTTCTTGTTAACTTGTCCCAAACAATTTTATGATTTAAATCATTTCATATATCAATCCATTCTACTAGCCTTGGTCGCCTTACTTCAAGCCACCTAGGTCATTGTCACTTGCTTAGTGGCCATGCCCACAACCACAAACATAAACAAAAAACCTAAAATTGAAACAAATGAAAGCATTTTATAAAGTGTCTCCCGTTTCAAATTTTTTTTTTTTTTCTCATATATTAGTCCATTCTACTAGCCTTGGTCGCCTTACTTCAAGCTTACTAGGTCATTGTCACTTGCTTATTGGCCATGTCTGCAACCACAAACATAAACAAAAACGTAAAATTGAAACAAATGAAAGCAATTTTATAAAGTGCCTCCTGTTTCAAAAAAATCTTACCAACCCTAACACGATGACCTAAGGAAACACGAATTTCTAACATACAAAAATAGAAAAACACACATATGAAAATGAAGAATAAGACATACTCCTAAGGACAAGTACACTAGACTATATCGTATTAATGTTAATTGAAGCACTAGTTCATATTTTATGCTACTCTACTATTGCTAACTAAATTGTTGCTTCATACTCCATCGAAGTAGATTGGTAAGCCCACCAAATACATGTAAATTCAAACACATAAACAAATGGACATTATGTAACTTGAAACAAACAATCAAATGCATACAAACAATACATAAATTGTGTCCTGCTTCAAAAAATCTTACAAACTGTAACATAATTATCTAAGAAAACATGAACTTATAACATACAACAATCACAAGACATATCAAAAGAAAAAACACGACCTACTAGTATGGCCATTTAGACTGCGACTGTATTCTATAAATTTCAATTGAATTTCATATAACTTGAAATACAAGCAATCAAATATAGTTATTGATAGACAAAGAAATCCTACTATAAATTATGTGTACTAGCTAAAAATTGGACAATAGTGGAACCAATAAAAGCAAAGCCAACAACTTATGCAGATCGAGCATATGGATTAGAAAAACATGAATTTGAGAACTATATTTCGTTATAAGCAAAGGTGAATCAATTCATTTCCCCTCAAAGGGCCTATCACCAAATGAATGTTATCTAGTTCATGCATAGTGCAAATATATAATCGAGTAGCACTAGGTTCCTAAGTAATAAACACATGTAAATAAACAAAAAACAAAGCACAAAAATACCAACAAAATATGATTCAACTTCAAACACATTGAAAATAAGCATTTTGCAACAAAAAAGAAAAAACGCATACTTACCACTTTCACTTTTCTATATTTTTCTTTTTTTTGTAGATCTCTATATTTTTCATCTACGCGTTTTTCTATAACTCTACATGATAACACGTTTCACAGTGCTTTGCAAAATTCTATATGACTAATGCACTTGGCAATTGCATCTCCACTTCTCAACACCGAGTTTTATATGTTGAAGCCCAAAATGTCAACTCTACAAGCAATGAGATATATTGAATGTTCAAGCTATGTTAATACTGCTGCAAATCAGCAATGTAATTTGATCACTAATATTCTTAAATACATAGAATACAAATTTTCTTAATTAAATTTTGATATTCACTCTCACACCTCAAATGAAATGCCACTTAACTTTATTTTAAATTATTGCTTTTAATTAATTCTTATAGAGAAATTTTATCATAAATGTTCTTGAAACAATAATATTTATTAACAAGAACATGTATAGTGTTGAAGAAACATGTCATTATATCACAATTTCATTTTAAAATCCGGCTAAACACAAGATACTTGTTTTTCTCTTTATTATTACTTCAAATATGTTTTTGTCATATAAATACTCAAACAATTATCATGGGCAGCTTGATTATTTTTTATATTTTTGAAATAAAAATATTTGTTTATCTATTTTTTTCTACTTGTCATGTATAACCGGGTAATTAGTCTTTTCAAATCCTCCAGCGAATCAAAAAGTTGAAATTTCATTTTTGAAACATTAAAAAATCAATTAATTTATTTACAATAGTCATAAATATTGCATTTTACAAAACATTACGATAACTGATAACAAATTCGACAAAATTTCCAAAGTGGACTAAGTTTATTGCAAGGCTTAGGTAAAATATAATTTCTATATTCCCCTTGGTATGATAGAGAGTAAAATATAATTTCTATATTTTCTTATGATAGGGAGTAATAAGAAAATATAATTTCTATTTTCTTTGATTACGTAATTATGAAATCTAACTATGTTGGTGATCATAGAATTTTATGCAGAGAGAATGTAGATTATGAAATAACTTCATGGAATGTCCCCGTTTGTGTCAATGTTCACGTAGAAAACGGAGACGGAGCTCATCTTTGAGATCATTACATTGACATGGGATTCAAATCATTCCCTAGTCGCTCTCAACCTTAATTGCTCCGAATTGTTTACCCTCTAATGACCTTTAAACATATTTTCCTGTCACTAGGGTCCACTGTGATTGATTAACGTGGACCAATTTATTCAAATTTTGTTCAAAAAAATATTTTTCAATCTTGAGATTTCGACATGGTCACAGTTGTTGATTCAGATTCCCAGCTGAAGAGTGTGAGCCAAGCTCACTCAAAAATGCCGACAGTCCATGGAAAAGAGCCACGTGGAGCCAGGCTCTTACCGCAGGAGTTATAGGCGGAGTTCACGGAGTCGTCGCTACGTAGTACGAACCGTACAGTCGGTTCACATGGGCGGATCAACGAGCATGATCGCAGAAGAGTTTTGTCGGTTTGGGACTTCCTCGACCTCTCAAATTCCACGTCAGCATGAGTTTTGTCGGTTTGGGACTTCTTCGACCCTTCAAATTCCACGTCAGTATTGTTTGACAAGTGGTATTGGTGGCGGCCTTCCATGGTTTGACCAGTGGTATTGGTCGTAACCTTTATGTATATGGGCATTTTTTAAGAGCCATGCACTAAGTCAACTATTGGGTGATGATTTAGTACATGGTAACATGATGTTATACATTAGCATGGCTAGCCATCATATCAGAGTCTATATATACACATGTATTATCATATCGGATACCTTGACAACCCCTCGATTAACCGGCTGAGCTCCTTTTACAAATCTGACTCATGTGATCGCATCGATTCGAGGATAAGACAACACCATTATGGCATTCAATGCTATGAAACCATGCACTAAGTCATCACCCAAACCCAATGATTAGCTTAGTGCATGGCCCTTAAGAATTGCCATACATATGGAAGAGTATGTGGCTTATGAGGCATGTTAATACACTAGAGTTTAATAATTTTATTTTTTATATTTGATTGTATGAGCTTATTTTTTTCAAAGATAAACTATTATCATTTTAATATAGTTTTTTTTGTTTTTTTATTAATAAAATTTTAAATTTACGTTATTATTTTATAGATATTATATTTAGTATTTGAATATTTATATAATATTTTGATTTTTAAAATATATTTATGATATAATTGTTTTCCAGATTTATTAAAGAAATGAAAAAATTATTGGGTTATTGGCTTTTATAGTGCTAATGTCAATGCTCGACAACTACAGAGCCAATCCACTATGATTTCATTGCTAGCAAAAGAGAACAAACTCTACTCCAATACTCAAAATTTAGCAGACTAGATTCTAACTTTGTTTACTCGAAACCAATAGTGATATTCAACCCATTCATAAGATAACCAAGTTGAATTGGTTAGAAATGTTTCCTCTTGTTTCTATTAGCCAAATTATATTAGGAGTTGAAATAAATATATGTATATAAATTTAAATGCCCAAGGTAAGTCTTGTTAGTATAAATTGATCGAGGACTTTGATGAAAGTCCACTATTGAGTGTGAGGGAACCTGCCACTAATCATTACAAGCCCGAAGATGTTATAAGGGTCTTAAATATCATTCCTAGAGGAAAATGAACTCAATTCAATAGGAAGAGATATATTAGAAGGAGGAAGATAAGGATTCCCACATCAATTGACATGATATAGAATTAGAAGCTAATTTGATTTAATGTCTTGGATAGTGATTTGTTGAAAGAGCATACTACCAAGTAGGACTTTCTAATGTAGAAAATGAAAATTACACAAAATAAAGTTCCTTTGACCAACAATCACAAATGAAAACCAATATTAGAGGTGAGGTATTCCACCATTAACGGAAATAGATTATGTTGGCACTAAAATAGAGACCATGGTTCTTGAGTTTATCCAACAAAAGGATCATTGTAGTCTAGGTTTGTGATGGCATTTTAAGTCATCGCAAAGAGGAAATATCACCCGAAGCACTATCAAGACTCTTAGACCTAAGAAGGGTGAGGGTGAGGAAGCATGGTAAATTCACTCTATAAACCTGGCCTCAAGAAAGAATAAAGAGTAGGTAGGGATGGTGTGATGGATGGTTATGTTTGTTAGCTGGTTATATTACAAGATGTTTGAGCAATGACTTTATTGAGGTAAAATAGCACCTTGACTATATTGATGACCATATCTCATTGAGTGGGCTCAAGTGACAATAAAAGCTCTAAAAATGCCTTGATAATCCACTAAGGCATCTAACCAAGCCTTCCTTCATAGCATCCATATCTATCTAATGAATAACCTCTTTCCCATCTCATATCCTGACAACTCTAGTTATATGCCTAGTAGAGGTGATTGAAATGCCTTGGCTATATGGATGGGTATGTCCCTAGTTGATTCCTTATCCATATCTACTTCTTAGATGTCTTTCTTTCTTAGCTAAAAAGAAATACAAATTCATAGACAATGAGTTCGGGACAAGTTAAAGAAAGACAAGCATAGATTCAGGGAAAAATACATAAGGTACTCACTCATATCTCATAATTGTTTGTATCTCATAATCACATAGATAATCATTTCTCACTCTTCATAGTAAGGAAGGAAAGAAAGGTAGGAAAGTTAGATCTACTAAGAAGGTATGTCTTTCTGAGAGGTAAACTAGCTTTGCTACTATTGGTTTGGCATCCAAATCTCATTAAAATGTTCTCAAAGATGAAGTCGCTAGCAATCTTTGTCAAGCAATCTCATGTTGATGCAACATGTGCCCTATGCATTAGATAATTTGTAGTCATGATAATATACTATACCCCAAAGTACCATGTCAATGGATTAGTAGGTCTACCATTTATTGCCAAAGGCACATTGGTTTAGGTGCATAAGGTCATGTGATATTTGTAGATTCAAATCATATATCACTTAGGATTGAGTGTAACAAAGAGTTGGCATTGTTATAATGACTTAATAAATTATTTTGCAAGCAATGATATTCTTCATTGTTAGACATTCAATTGAATTTCCAAACAATTTGCAATTTGCAATCTATTTGGACATTAAGTTATTTGAACGAACTAAGAGTCATTTGGCTTTTAAAAGGCAATACACTTTGTATTAGTGTGTTATTGGATTAGGCTATAACAACCAAAATTCATTGGTGACTAATACAATCCAACAATACATTAACCCTTAGAAGGACTAGTGTTGTAGGAAATAGAATGTCTTTGACTCTTGAATTTTGGTGCAATACATATTACAATATAGGTTACTCTTGATTAGAGGAAAAGGAAAATACTCACATAAATAAATTGCTATAGCATATAAGATTAAACAGAACATTCTGACTGTTGCAACAACCATATAATTTTGAACTAATGATCCCTTTCTCTTTTCCATTCATTTTCATTACTTTATGAAATGATATTAAACACATTGTAGCATATATTTAAAGAAACAACTAGATGTTACGAACTGTTGAAAATGTAGCAAGAAAATCTAGTTTTGACTTTTCCTTGGTCAAACTAGATTAAAATTCACATTTCTATTTCAGTAGAATACTTGGAGGTAATTAATTGAAGTGACATGGCACTTGTCACTTAGTTAACTCAGTAAATTTGAGTTGGGGGAGCTTGAGTTCAATTCTACATGATTGATTGTTAATTTGTAGCAATCTATTTTAGTTAATCTGATGTATTGTCAGTTTAACTAGTTCTAACTACCAGAAGAACTAGTGGAAGTGAAACTTCAACCACGCTTAGTGATCAACTAGTCAACTGATCATTCAACCCAAAATAATTGTTGCATGAAGAGAATTCAAGTTACCCATTTGAGATGGATATTCAAAGGCAATATACTATAATTGTAGCATATTCCAATGTATACAGGTGATGCATGCAGTTAGATAATGACCTAAGGCTATTGCGAATTCCAGAGTGTGAAATTCCTAAAAAATAGGGGCAATTTCCCAACTAAACAACACAAGGAAATAAGAGTTTGGGAAGGCTTGAAATTGGCTAAGTGTTTTCCAAGTTCAGTTAGTGAGGTAAAGGGATAAAATATACACTTGCAGGGTGTGCTAAAGCTTGAGCAAGCATTGTATTTCTTCTCTATTCTTTGATTAATGCAATATAGATAGTAAAGGGTTTTGAGCAGTTGGTTTACCCTAGATAAATCTATGTGCATGTGTGATGTTTCCTTTTGCATGTTGATGATTCTTGTTTTAGATGGTGAATTAACATGTGCAGATCAATAGAGTAGCTTCAAGTCTCGTGATTTAACAAATTTCATGAGAATTATTGAATCTACACATTAATTTCTACATGGTATCGGAGTTGGAATCATTGTAGAAAAAGATTTTGAAGTTGTCATTACAGGAGGTTCGAATTTTCAGATCAGTGTTTAAGGTTTTCTTCAAGACTGAGAAGATGATTTTCAATGAACCAAGGCTTGAGTATACCCTTGAGGGAAGCTTGAATTATGTTGCATGGAAGGATCACATGGAGGAAGTACTAGAGGATAATGGGTTTAAGGGATTCATTGATAATGATATTTTGAAACGACAAACACTTGATGTAAAGGATATGACAAAATGGAAGAAACGTGTTGCCAAGGAGAGGACGATCATATTGGAGGGAGTACGAGACCATATTGTCTCAAATATCCACTAGAAGGAGACTCTATATGAAATGTGGAAAGCATTGAAAGATTTGTTCCAGAATAGTAGTGACCACAAGAAATTGGCACTTAAGAACAAGTTTCAAAATATCAAGATCCAAAGGAACAAGACCATTCCACATTACCTTAGCAGGTTCACACAATGTCATGATGAACTTGGTCAAGTTGGTGTTACTGTAGCAGAGGATGATTAATGAGCCTAGCCCTTCTAGGCCTTCCCAAGATCTGACACAACTACCAAGATTCGATGAACAGGAGGGAGAAACTACCAAATTGGGAATTCTTGTGGTTTGATTTGCTACAGGAGGAGATAAGGTGGAATACATAGATGATACTTCATCCAAGTACAAGGATGAGGAGAATTGTGCGTTGGATGGAAAGGAAAATAAATGGAAAGGGAAGAAATCCTAATCGAAAGTAGAATCGATTCAATGGGGAAAGAATAAATGCTTGTCCAGAATCAAGTGCTTTCATTGTCATGAATTCAAGCACTATGTAACGAAGTTTCCACACAAGAAGGAAAGTAAGAAGACTATAGGAGGAGAAACAAGTGAAGCTTTAGCTTCATAGTTTGAGCTTGATTTTACTCTCATTGCATGCATGAACAACACATCGATGGGAATCCTGTGGTATCTCGACAGTGGCGCCTCATTCCATATGATAAGGAAGAGAGATTTTTTCAGTGATTTGGAGGAGAAGGATATCTAGATGCACATCGAGATTGGAGATTATGGAAGGTACAACGTGACGGGGATTGGTACAATCACCTTTTAGAGGGAGTCGGGCTCCCCTCTCAAGCTCAAGAATGTGATGTTTGTACTGAGTCTAAAGAAAAATCTTGTCTCTATTCCAGTTTTGGAAGATTAGGGCTATGATGTGATCTTTAGCGAAGGGAAGTAATTCTCGAGACACATAGCCATAGGATAAGTAAAGAAAATCAGGGTTCGGGTGAAGAACCTCTACAAGCTAGATGTGGAGGATTCTGTTGCATTGAGAAAAAAGGAGGAGAAGGTGTAAAGCCACGATTTTGCGAAATTTTGCATAGAAGACTTGGCCATTTGCATCATTGCACTTTGAAGATCATGCAACAAATTACCATATGCTTCCCCAAAGGAGCACTAGAGCAGCAGGACACATGCAAAGGGTGTACCTTGGGGAAGTACACAAAATCCACTTTCCATGATCAAGACAATAGAGCACACGAGTCCTTGAAAGGATTCACCCTGATGTTTGTGGACCTTTTTCAGCAGCCTCCAATGCCAGGGAAAAGTATTTTGTTATATTTATTGGTGACTACTTGCGGAAGTGTTGGATCTTCTTCATGTGGAAGAAGGATGAGACTTTCTCCAAGTTCTTAGAGTTTAAGGCAATGGTGGAGAAAGAAATAGGCAAGAAGGTGAAGGCTCTCAGGATTGATAATGGAGGTAAGAACGTGTCGAATGAGTTTAAAATTATATGTGAAAAAGAAGGAACTCAATGAGAGTTGACAACACCCCACAACCCACAGCAGAATGGGATGGCTGAGAGGAAGAACATAAGCATTGTGGGAGAAAAACATGCAATGTAGCATGACCAATGCCTACCTATGCACTTGTGGGTTAAAGCTTGCAAAATAATGATCTATTTGTAGAACATGAGTTTGCATTAGATTCTTGGCATGATCAGACCAACGAAGGCTCTCTCAAGGAGGAAGATGGATGTGTCACACTTCAGTATCTTTGGAGCCTCTGCCTATTGCGATGTCTCCAAAGATTCAAGGAGGAATTTGGAGTTGACAAGAGATATGGGGGTATTTGTGGGTTACAAACAAACTCCCCACAACTACAGCGTGTATTTTACATCCCTCAAAATGACAGTTGTGCGACAAGATGTCAAATTTGATGAAGACAAATCCATGCAGTGCCCTCTTGAGAGGGAGATTCAGATCCCACCATAGGAGGAGATTTTAGCTCCCTTTGGAGCCTCGGGATGTTGTGGAGAAGGCACAAGTTGAGGAGCATAGAGTGGAGATAACTACTCAAGAAGAATCATTCAGAGAAGGCAAGAAGAGAACTAGAGAAGCCGAGAGGCTTGTGCAAGATGCGAGGGAGAATGCAGGTGCTCCTTCAAATAAACATAGGTAGAGAAGGTCACCAGATCAGTACACTAGCTACATGGCTCTTATCACTGAGCTAGTAGAGAGTGAGCCATCCTCTTTCGAGGAAGAAATAGAAAAACTAATATGGATTGATGCAATGGTGGAGGAGCATCAATCCATTGTTAAGAACAATGTTTGGGAGGTGGTCCCAAGACCAATAGAAAATCAGTTGTGGGTTCAAGATGGATCTTCAAGGTGAAGCAGGTAGCAGAAGGAAGCATAGAAAAATACAAGGCTTGATTCGTGTCCAAGGGGTACTCTTAGGTGGAGGAGATTGACTATGAGGAGACCTTTGCTTCTGTAGCAAGGTACTCATCCATTAGATAAATCCTTTCTCTAGCTGTGCAGATGGGGTGGAAGATCCACCAGATGGATGTGAAAACAACATTCCTTAATGGAGTTATTGAGGAGGAGATGTATATCTAGAAAATAGAAGGCTTCGAGACTTTTGATCGAGAGTCTCATGTGTGCAGACTTAAGCGAGTGTTGTATGGTCTCATGCCAGCACCCTATGCTTGGTACACCAGGATCGAAAACTATCTCCCTGGTTTGGGCTTCACCAAAAGTGAAGCAGATGAAAAACTCTATCATATTTTGGTAGAAGGTAAATTGTTGATTATTATTTTATATGTTGATGACTTGATCATCATTGATGATGACAAGCTAATCAAATATTGCAAGGAGGACCTTGCAAGAGAGTTTGAGATGAAGGACATGGGTCTCATGCACTACTCCCTTGGATTGGAAGTATGGCAAGGTGATAGGGAACTATTTTTATCTCAGGGAAAGTATGCCAATGAGATACTTTAGAGGTTCCACATGGATAGGTGAAAACCCACGGAGACTCCTCTAGTGATCAACTAAAGGAAAGAGGATGCCACTTTAGGTGAGGAAGTGGATGTGACTATTTACCTACAATTGGTGGGTTCACTCATGTATATTGTGAACACATGACCAGACATGTGTTATAAAGTCAGCCAACTTAATCACGCCATGGTTAGGCCAACCAAACTATTTTTGAGGGAAGCTAAACATGTTCTATGGTACCTCAGAGGAACTACCTAGTTTTTACTTTGGTAAAGATAGACAGAGGGAGTGAAGTTGTGTGGCTTCACTGGTGTAGATTGGGTGGGAAATCCATCAGACCGAAAGAGTACATCAGGATGAATTTTCATTGCTAGGTCTGCATCAGTTTCTTGGTATAGCAAGAAGTAGAGATTAATGGCACTCATCTCAGCGAAAGAAGAATACATGGTTGCAAGGTAAGCAACATGTGAGGCTATCTGGATGAGAAAGATACTTGTTGGCTTGTTTGGTTAGATGATGGATCCTACTGTGATTTACAGTGATAATCAGAGTTGTATCAAACTCTCCGAGAATCCTGTTTTTCATGATCGATCCAAGCATAATTATATCTGCTATCACCATCTACGATATTGTGTGTAGAGGCAAATTATGTTGTTGTAGTACATTCCAACAAAGGAACAAGATGTAGATATTTTGAAAAAGGCCTTGTCAAGAGGGAAGTTCGAGTTCCAC
>APFE031758896.1:243915-258738 GCA_000404065.3 Pinus taeda | reverse complement strand
CAACAAGAAAATATAGATTTGAGTTTTCCTTGGTCAAACTAGATTAAAATTAAAATTTGCATTTTATAAAAATAATTGGAGGTAATTAAATGAAGTGACATGGCACTTGTCACTCAGTTAACTCAGTAAGTTCAGTTTGGGGAAGATTGAGTTCAGTTCTACATGACTGATTGATAATTTGTAGCAATATCTTTCAGTTAATTGAGTTATTGTTAGTGTAACTAGTTCTAACTATTAGAAGAACTAGTGAAGGTCAAGTTGTGGAAGTGGAACTTCAACCACACTCAGTGATCAACTAGTTAACTGATCAATCAAACCAAAATAATTATTGTATGCAGAGAATTAAGTTACCTAGTTGAGATGGATATTCCAAGGTTGCACGAAGTTAGAGAATGGCCTAAGGTTATCGTGCAATTCTAGAGTGTGAAATTCCTAAAAAATAGGGGAAATTTCCCAAGGGAATGACACAAGGAAATAGGAGCTTGGGAAGGATTGAATTTGGATAAGTGTTGGCAAGTTTCGGTCAATCAAGTAGAGGGATAGACTATAAACTTGCAGGTTGTGCTCAAGCTTGAGAAAGTATTGTATTTATTCTCTATTATTTGATTAATGAAATATAGATAGTAAGGGGTTTTGAGCAGTTGTTTTCCCCTAGATAAATATCTATTCATGTGTGATGTTTCCTTTTTCATGTTGATAATTCTTATTTTAGATGGTGAATTAACTTGTGCAGATCAGTAGAGTAGCTTCAAGTCTTGTGATTTAGCAAGTTTCATGAGAAATATTGAATCTACAGATTAATTTCTACACAAACTGTTTGAATCTATTTTCCAAGAGCCATATAAAAGAATAATTTATATCTAATTTCTATTTGTTCATTTCAATGACTAATAATTTAACGAACTAGGTCAACAAGAGTAATTACAATATTCCAATACTCCTTAATTATGATTGCTAAATGCTTCAACACCTATAACACCTAGTTTTTGTTTGAAATTCAAAAACATTTATTGTAAATTATTTTGTAAATATATTAGCTAATTGTTCCTTTGACTTGTAACATTCTAAATAGGGAACCTAGCAACGAATTGCCCAAATGGGCTAAGGATAGCTAAGAAGCAGCAACAAAGGAATAACTAGTATCAAGCAATAACATTCATTGGATTTCGAAGTAATATCCACATGAGTTAGGCCCTCTTATAGAAAAAATAAACTGAATTCAAAAGATATTAGGCATACCTAGATGGAGATTAAGTAGCCATGGGAAATTATCTCAAATGAAAAGCCCTCATATTAGTAAGAATTGGCACAACAAAGCTCAACAGAATCTCATAATGTAGAACCTCTTAAAGTAAGTTCAACAACTCAAGCTAAAGAAGATGATATATAAGAGAAATTAGAGCCCCTGGATCCAATCAAATTGGATTAAGGGTGTCCCACCTACCCAACCTTGTGATAGTGGTGGGAATTGACCGTATGTCATATTAGTATCGAAACTACCTAGTTGTCATTTCCTCTAGTCATAATCTCATAGTGGTTAGGAAGTTTATTCAAACCTCTCATATTTACTATTTGTTCCATTGACTCCCTAACAAGATTCAGTTCCTCAACCTTGAACATATTCTATGTTCTTAACTATGGGTCAACTTTGTTAGAAGTTAGGGTCTTCTCATAATTCCCTAGGATGATTCCATCATGCCCAAGGATGAGGGAGGCTTTCTTTTGATCGAAGTGGGAATACAAGTTAGCTTTTTCACTAACAAATTGGTAGTCATATGTTTAGAGGGTTCCTTCTCTAGCAAGTGTTGATGTGACTCAAGTCGCTTTCAATCCAACATTTTGGAAAAATTAGGGGTTAGTTTGACTTATGTGACATCATTTATGCTTATAAGTTTTAATATTTTGGGTCCATTTTTAAGAGTATTTGGGAAACTGGGAGAAAATTGGCAAGCTTGATTCATTGGAAGAGGTACGATAGTTGTTGGGTTGGAATTTAACCAAGAATAAAATATAGAGTTGAAAACAAGAAGAAACTTGATATTCTTAATTTTCAAGCAAAAATGTTTAGTAAAATAAACATTTTTATTTGGAGGGATGTTTAGGATTTCACTTCATATTCTTGGAAGAACTTTTGCTCAATGGTTCAAGAATTTTATTTATTCTATGCATATCAACCTAACTTTATGGAGATTATTAGGCTCATTCCTTGTGAGGACCTTTTCAAGATGAGAATTGATATGGATGGCATCTTTTGAGGATATTGGGAGGGGAGTTTTGGGAAGCCTTTGACTTAGTCTGATTCTCATAATGTCTGCTCCATTTTGCATCAATACCATGAATTTGGGCCAATTCTCAATGCTAGGTGGATTTCTGCAAATGAAGAAATTCATAATTGTATTCATTGACTACATCATGTCTGGTCAACTAAAATCTCCTATACAATCTAGGTTTTTGCTTGCTTAGTGATTTATCAGGGTTTCCCTTCTAAAACCCAGTTGACCAAAAGTGGCTTTACTGATGGGTGGCATCGTTTTTGCTTAGGATTAGAAAAAATGAAACATATTTTTTGGGAATGTTCCTTTGTAAGATCTTGTTTGGCTCAGGTTCAATATTAATGAGTTTAGATTCTACAGGGAAATTTACATTGGCAAACAATTTTGTTAGGGGATTCTATATCAGTGATTAGGGACTCCTTGTCTAGTATTTGGCAGTTTTTGAGAGTTTTCTTTATATAATTTTTTGAAAATATATTTCAAATTCATTTCTAATAATAATATCAGTTCACCCCCATGTCTTTGTTAATTATAGTCTGATCAGGTACATATGAAACCTTTAATTATAGCCTTTGTCATATGATTATTGATCCCCTCGAGAGGCTGATTATTTCAACACAAAACAAAAATATTCCATCTCTCATCAAGCATGATTTGGGTCAAGAGGTTGACATCCATAACATTAAGGAGAAACATTTCTCTTATAGAATTGAATTTAGGGTGCCCTTGGGCCTTTTTCCTCTCCGTTCTCTAATGATGCGGAGTTGGAGAGCCTGGCTTGGGAAGAGTCAATAGGCTTGGAGCCACTCACTATAAAGAAGTCATCTTTTGCAGATGAAGATGTTTTTGTGAGTTTGATTCTAGGAAGAAAGTTACTACCAGAAAGAAAAAAAGAGTCAAATACAAGAAAATTTCAAATTTCTCCATGTCCCCTTCCGATCTATTATCTACATTTCCAAAGTCCTTGGAGGATCACAATCCCCATAATAGTGATCTTGCCTACATTAAGGTTGGTCAATTGGATGTTGCACTTATTGGCTCTCAAGTCCTTAAAGGGAATGCAATTGTGGAGGAAACCCCAAAATGAAATTATGTCTTTGAATGTAACGGAGTTGGGATCAACCCCTAAAAGGAGATCCCTTCGTAACATTATTCAGATTAACAATTTGGATGTAGTTCCCTTCCAAGATATTATGATTAGTAGGGAGAAGGCATGGGATTATATGTTGAATACTTTCACACTATGGAATATATGTGCAACAAAAGCCTCCAATATCTTGGGAGGATTGTCTATCATGTGGAATACTAATGTCATTAATTTCAATGCTTTTAAATATATTGTAATAATAATATTAATAGGTTTTCAGAGAGGATCAATTTTGCACCTATGTCTTCTTAAAGTATATGCTCCTTTCTTTGACAGAAAGGGTTTTTGGGAACGAGTTGATGCCAGTGGTATCATGGAACTTAGCTTTTTGACTATGGTAGGTCACTTCAATTTAGCCATGGAAAAGTATGAGTTCTGGGGTTCAAATAACAAGGAGGATATATTGGGGAAGTTTTTCAAGGATTTTTTTGCACATAAATATTTAAAGGATATTAGGCGCACAATAATTGACCCTACATAGGAGAAAAAATGTATGTGGATAAAGGGTATTTATAAAACACAGGATCAATGTTTTGTCCAAGCTGGTCTAGCTAGCCATCTGGATCATTTGGTTTCATGGATCCTTCCATCTCTAACTTTAGATCACTTCCTAGTTTTTTTGGAATAGACTAGGGAAATTCTGAAACATGCCTATCCCTTTAAGTTTAATAATTTATGGATTAAGGAGAAATCATTTGAATTTTTATTCAAATATACATGGCTCTCTACAAGATCCGAAAGTGGGGTATCTAGCATGGAATTTGTTTTCTTCAAGCTTAAAGAGTTGAAGAAATATGTTCAGATCTGGGTTAGGGAAAAGAAAAAAGTTTTGATGCAGGAATTAGATGGGATTAACAAGAAGAAAAAATCCTTAGAGACTTGAAGGATCTGGGATATTTTTCTGAATCTTAAAAAAATAAAGCTTCTAGGTTTGGAAGCTAGAAAAATTAGATTCTAAAGACACAAGAAAATGAATGACACATTAAGAGAAGGGAATCATGGGTGGCTAAAGGTGACAAAAACACACGATTATTCCATAATCAGGCATCATATAGGAGAAATAAAAAATATATATGGTACATTAGATACAAAGAGGGTAACTCCTTCGCTTCCGAAAAGGAGATTCAAAGGGAAGCAATTCGATATTTTAGGCATTTATATAGAGCAAGAGAAGATGTACATTTTGACAAGCAGCTAGAGTTTATCAATCTATTCTAAAATATGGTCAGTGAGGAGGACAACGATATTTTGGGGAGCCTAGTAACTAAGGGGGAGGTTTTAGAGGATATGAAAGCTATGTCAAGAGGCAAGAGTCCAGGACTAGATGGCTAGTCCATGGAACTCTATATTCACTTTCAGGATATAATGCTTGAAGAACTTACTACTATGGTCAAGGAATCACGTCATATTTGTTTGATCACGGGTTCATTAAACATGACTTTCATAACAGTTATCTCTAAGGTAACAAAGCTTTCTTCCATTTCCGACTTCCATCCTATTTGACTATGAAACATCATTTACAAATTGAGTTCCAAGACCATAGCTAACAATATTAAGTTGTCGAAGCATATTTCACTAGAGAAATTTTTCTTTTTAGAACAAAGACATATTCATGATGCAATTTCAATCACACAAGAGTGCATCCACTCTATAAAGTCTTGTTAGATTGAGGCATGTCTCATGAAGATATATTTAATCAAAGCATATGAATGTGTAAATTAGGAACTTTTAAGGTTGATCCTTCACAAGATTAGTTTTGGAGTACTTACAGTTGATTGGATCATGTCTTGTATCTTGACTTTGAATTATGTGGTCATCATTAATGGCCTTACAACATAATTATTTGAGGAAACCAAAGTTCTTAGATAAAGATGTGCCCTTTCTCCCCTCTTGCTTTTGATTATGATAGATGGTTTAAGCAAAAGGATAACGAATGCTCAATCAAGGGGGATCATCTTTAGATGCAGGCTATCAAGACAAATCGCGCTCACACCTCATGTTTGTTGATGATGTTCTTTTGATGGGGAAGGATTCTATTAGTGAATGGAAAACATTTCATAAGATAATATCAAGCTTTGCGGACACATCAAGCTTTGCGTACACATCAAGTTTACTTATGAGCAAGGGTAAATCTTCCTTGATCTCGTCTAACCATGAGGAGGCCTCGATGAAGGAGATCACAAATTTCTTTGGTGTATAGTAGATTTCATTGGAAGGAGGATTTAAATACCTTGGGTTTTTCATTAAGCCGAGCATATATGAAAACAAAGACTAGGACTGCATAGTTTTGAAATTTGAAAAGGAGTTGACTTCTTGGTCTCACAAGTGGTTAACATTGGGAGGTAGACTTGTATTGATCAAATTGATGCTACAAATCACCTCCATTTATTGTATGCACATTTACAAACTACCGTAGGAGACGATTAATACAATAAATTCTATTATTGCTAATTTTTCGTGGGTTGGTCCAGGTAGCATTAGGAAACTACACCTCATTCATGTGGAGATTCTATCTAGATAGGTAGATATAGGTGGTTGGGGCATTAAAGATTTCTAAATTTTTAACTTGGCATTGTTGTTAAAGAATTTATGGAGGGGTGTTTATGGAAAATGTTTATGGCAACGAATTATAAAAGGTAAATATCTTAAAAACAAAGATTTGATAAGTTGGATCAGAGAGGGGGCTTCAGATAAAAAGGCGACAAGTCACAATCTTAGAGAAGGATGATGAAAACGAAGCATTGGATCCTTGATAATATGAGATGGGAGGTTGGCTCAGGTTTGAAAACAGAATTTGGGATTGATGCAATCCAAGGCATGGCAGGTATTCATACTTTTTCCTTCTCGTTGCTTTCTCTTATACATAATAAAGACATCGTCATTTTAATGGACATATATATAGATCAAAGCTCAAATATCTCTTCAAAAACATGGAAGGAGGCTGGGGATCTAGGAATCTCGAGTCAATTTGTTGATGAATAGGAAGAATATACACTCCAACTGAAATTAACATATATAATTTTGTCCTTAAAGGAGGATAGGATGACATGGAATGGATGTATATATAAAGGGCATGTTTCAGTTAAAGAAACTTACTATCACATCACTCAAGGCCACATTATGGATTCTAGATACAATTGGTCCCAAAAGTCATGGAAATAGAATATCCCTCACAAAATGAAGTTATTTACTTGTTTGGTGGTTCATAAAAAGATACTCGCGTGGGAAAATTTACATAAAATAGGCATCAAGGGTCCAGGTATGTGCGAAATATGCCATGTAAATTCAGAAGATGTGAATCTCCTCTTCCTATGATTCCCATTTGCAATTTTTGTTTGGTTTGGGGTCTTCAATATACTTAATTTTAGAGCTACTTGGGATAGGTCCTTTATCAGGGAATGCATATCTCAATGGTCCTTGGATTATAAGGACTTCAGAGCCTTACCCTTCTATGTCATGTGGGGTATATGGAGAGCTAGGAACACATGGACATTTGAACAAGAGGAGCTAGATGAGAGGGGAACATGCATAAAGGTCCCAAATTTCTTTATAAAGATTCTTCCTATGAAGGAGAAGATAAAAAAAAAGATGTTATCCAAAGGACATATGGACCGATTTCCCTGTAGGTATTTTTGACAAGGCCTCATCCTTTGACTTATGTGGTAGTGAGATGTTTATTATTTTGAATCCTGGGGATTACTATTGGTTCATATGGTTCAGTGGCATAGGGAAAAATACCAGAGTATAGCTTCTCGCTAAGTGGGGCATCCTTTTTTGTGACAATTCGCTTGACAAGAGGAGATCAATGTCTTTGGAGTTTCCAAAGTGATTGTTGAGTGGGTTAATTTAAGGAATGTTTTAGAGACTCCCACGCTCATTAATTAGAAGTATTGGATCAAGATGTTGATAAACTATTTTAAAAGGATCTCATTTTCCCACATTTATAGATAAGAAACCATGTGGATTATTCATTGTCCAAAAAAGGATGTAGTTCAGAGCCCAACCTTATCATTTTCTTAGTTTTTGAAAAAGGCATTTTCTAGTGGTCAAGAAACATCAAGGTTTGATGGGTGGTTACAAATTTTTATTTTCCATTAATATCTATTTCTAAAATTGAATTTGCAATTATGTTATTTTTTTTAGTTTTACATGAGACACATAGAAGAAAAGAATCTATTTTTATGTGTTGGATAAATATGAAATTATATTTAGATATAGGTAAAGGAAAGAAAGTAGAGATAAAATCTCTTAGAATTAATGAGAAAAGTGAAAGAAGTAATGAGAGATAGTATTAGTTTGATGTGATGAGGGGAAAACAGAATAAATATCTATGTAAATGTAGCTTCTTTTATAACAAAAGAAAGTATGTTTTTTCTTTCTTGAAAAAAAAACAAAAGAGCATTGTTGATTAAAAATATATACATATTTTGTAATTAGAGAGATTTATATTTCATCACCAAAGCATCATAGACTTAATAAGAAATGGACTAGGCAAAGCCAAAATAGAGTGGTTACAAGATCATTTGACCTAGCAGCCCGTTACTAGAAAGTAACCTCAAAAAAAGCAACAGGAAATACTAACAAACACTATCATCTTGCATACTAGTCAACTCCATCCAACCTTCTTATTTATAATTTAAAACAACAGATTTAACTAATGATGCTTACACAACTATAGGGAGCAAGTTTAAAACATTCTTGTACTAAAACCTAGAAAATATTTGAGCCAAATACTACTTCAAGACGTCTCCACAAAAACTTGATGCAATATTGTTCTAGGGCGCTTCCACAGAAAAGAAGCAAGCAAATTTTATCTGAATATGTGACAAACATTCAAAAGAAAAACTTCAAAGCATTGAGCATCATTCACACGTTGTCAACCCACAAAACATAGTGACAACACCATATTGTACCCAAAATAAAATTAAATCTTCCATGTTTAACATTTGAGAATTCACTTACCTCACAAAAGCCACAGTATATCAACCCAAAAACACCAGATCAAATTACCTTAAAAAAATAGAATGGAAAAGTACCTGCGCTCACTTGGCTTCACCATACGAGTCATTATCTGAAGAGATCAATGCAGGGGTATGCACACTATTAGCAAGAGGATAAGTGAGATCTCCTCACCCAGAGTCACTCACCAGGAAAGTGTCCTCTCCACTCGCACCAAACTAGAATAAATGTTGTTCAAATAGAAATGCAAATTACAAATCATCCTCGTAATATCTTCCAAAAATGATAAAACATTATAAGTTTCCAGTTGTTTATCCTCAAAGAGGAGACACAAGAAGTTGTATTTTGTTGCTTTAATGCCAACAAACTCAATAAGTTCATCCTCCTTTTTCGAAATTGACCAATATTTGGGAGTCATCTCACTTTCTCTCCCACAAATTCAAAATCAGAGAAACATGGGCGATCCCTTACCTCCACACTTTCTAGATCTAGAATCTCCTCACACACCTCTAGAGGTACACAATCAAAGGAAGTGGCCATTGATTCATAGGAAAAAGGGTGCATCCTTTTATGCCCAACATTTCCTCTACCACCTCGTCGACTAACCATCCGATGCCTTGGATCCATAACCACTGCTAGACAGAGACAATGGGGACAACTAGTAGAGAGACGTCAACTTACAAAATATGATGAAGGACAAAGAGGAAAGCCCCAAATTATTGATCTATAGAAAATAAGGACATCAACATGAAACCACTCTATAGGGCCAAAACCTAAAATATTGTCTAGCTCACTACACATATGACTCATAACCCAACAGACCAACCATGAACACTCATTAAAAGTAAAACTCAAGACCAGGAAAAAAGAACCTAACTTAGCCTCAACAATTTTCTAAAATATTGGGGTCAACTCTCTTTATAGCCCTTAATACACCTATGCATAAGATTGATGGACTCAACCCTCACTCCAGTTGTTCCACAGACCTTGTGACCCCCCTTTCTAACAAATATAAGGGTCGCAACCCTCATTGAATGCACATAATTCAAGCTCATCCTAATCACACAAATTACCCTAGTATATGTGCTCATAACCATGCTCTAAACCACATGTCGAAAAACTCCTAACTTGGCATGTACAAGAACATATAAACAAGGCACAAACTCATCCTTCTTCTCCTTTCTAGCTTAGTTCCTCTAGGTCTACTGCTCCTTAGGCTAGTCTTCCCATTAGAACGATTCCTCTTATGATAGTCCAAATGATCACAACCTCATATCTACTTATAGTGATCTTGGGTGGTGTCACTTTCTACCAAGGGTCATGTCTTCTAGGTTAAGCCAACTTGATCCTACATACAAAAACCCTACTAACATAAGAGATAAAATTATTACATTTGATTTTTAGCCTTCATCATTCAAGCCTTAGGTGCCCCTTAGTCTATCAAGGGTGCCCCTCGTGCGTCTAATGAATAAGAAACATTTTCTCCTTAGGTCTTTCACCCACAACTCTAGGTAGAAAGTCCACCACTTGGGTACATTTCCCACGAAGTTTCATTTTCATGGGTCAACTCCTCACAAACCTAGTACACCAGGGGTTATGGGAGTACCTCCCAAGCTACACAGTTCAACATTGCACAAAAGGTGAACCCAAATGAAAGTATTGAATTTACATTTGTATTGTAAAATCCGACCCATATACCTAGGCTTGGAAGACATACAACAATAATACAATCATAAAACAAAGGTTACTAATTTTAGATATTACTTTCAAGTTACTATCATTCACTCATTTCAAATTTATAACAAAATTTTGTGTGCAATTCAAGTCTATACAAAACAAAGACATGCAAAATCAAAATGAAACAAAGATGTGTGCCAAAGTGCATAAATAAAAGTGTGAGTTTCGCTACTTTGCACAAGGTAAGTCCAAAAGAAAAAATTGAATCTATATTATCCATTTATGTGCTTAACATTATAGTCATTACTATATTACTAAATGTGACTTAGAACTAAAACATGTCAGGAATTGTTGACATAAAATGATAAGTTCCACTACTTCACACAAGGTGAACCCAAAAAACAAATATTGAATCCTACAATCATATTGTAAAAGTCGGTTGAGATACCTAGACTTGGAAAACATACACCAATAATTTCACATATTAGTTTCAAGTTATTATCATCCATGCATTTCAAATTTATTTGTTGTTAACTTGTCCCAAACAAATTTATGATTTAAATCATTTCGTATATCAGTCCATTCTACTATCCTTGTCGCCTCACTTCAATCCAACTAGATCATTGTCACTTAGTGGCCATGTCCACAACCACAAACATAAACAAAAAACATAAAATTGAAACAAATGAAAGAAACTTTTTATATCATTTCATATATTAGTCCATTCTACTAGCCTTGGTTGCCTTACTTCAAGCCAACTAAGTCATTGTCGCTTGCTTATTGGCCATGTCCACAACCACAAACATAAACAAAAGACATAAAATTGAAACAAATGAAAGCAATTTTATAAGGTGCCTCCCATTTCAAAAAATCTTACCAACCCTTAAACATGATTGCCTAAGGAAACACAAATTTCTAACATTCAAAAATCACAAAACACACATATGAAAACAAAGAATAAGACATACTCCTAAAGACACTTACATTAGACTATATTGTATTAATGTTAATTGAAGCGCTAATTCATATTTTATGCTACTCTACTATTGCTAACTAAATTGGTGCTTCATACTCCATCGAAGTAGATTGGTAAGCCAACCAAATACATGTAATTTCAAACACATAAACAAATGAACATTATGTAACTTGAAACAAACAATCAAATACATACAAACAATACACAAATTGTGTCCTGCTTATTATGAAATAACTTCATGGAATGTCCCCGTTTGTGGCAATCTATACGTAGGAAACGGAGACGGAGTTCATCTTTGAGATCATTACATTGACATGGGATTCGAATCATTCCCTAGTCGCTCTCAACCTTAATTCCTCCGAATTGTTTACCCTCCACTCATCTTTATACATATTTTCCTGTCAGTAGGGTCCACTGCGATTGATTCACGTGGGCCAATTCATTCAAATTTTGTTTGAAAAATATTTTCCAATTTTGAGATTTCAACATGGTCATGGTTGTTGATTCAGATTGTGAGTTGAAGAGTGGGAGCCAAGCTCACTCAGAAGTGCCGACAGTGCATGGGAAAGAGCCACGTGGAGCCAGGCTCTTCCCGCAGGAGTTATAGGCGGAGTTCACGGAGCCGTTGCTACGTAGTACGAACCATACAGTCGGTTCACATGGATGGATCAACGTGCATGATCGCAGAAGAGTTTTCTCGGTTTGGGACTTCCTCGATCTCTCAAAATCCACGTCAGCATTGTTTGACAAGTGGTATTGGTGGTAGTCCATATGTATATGGGTATTACATATGGGTATTTTTAACGGAGTTTTGTTGGTTTGGGACTTCCTCGACCTCTCAAGATCCACGTCAGCATTGTTGACCAGTGGTATTAGGTGTATTATGTTGTGTTATTTGTACTATTTCAAATTATATATTATTAAAGATAATATAGAGTGATATTGTTGTAATTAGTAGAGATCTAATATGAACTAAAAGGGATTAAATTTCTTCACGCGTAAATTTTTTTAGAATGCAAAATACAATTTATTAATTTTTATTGTTTAAATTGTATTTTTGAATACTAAATAGAGTATATATAGGACCAAATAAATGTTTCAACCATAGAAACTTAAATTTTCATGATATATACATAATTTTTAAAAGATGACATATAATATATATGTAATTGACATTAAAATATTGTACATAACATGTGCAGTAGTACATTTTATCATGCAAATTAAAATGTTTTTTTTATTATTAATATATTTTTAAGTGATATGTCAATATTAATTTCTATTAAAATATTTGATTGATAATCCACATTGAATAATTTTTTATATACCACATTTGAAAATTTTATTTTAACATTTTTTTTCTATATATAGTATATATGAAGTTGATATTGACATAAATTAGTTAATATGGATCTTCAAATAGTTTATTTAAATCTTTTGTTGAAATATTTTTGAAAAATATAAGATCTAAACATCTTACTCACACATTTTTTTTTTTACTTCTAATTACTTTGCAACATTATTTTCTATTTAGAACATACTTTATTTATATATATTTTTAAAGAGTGACACACTAACACACATATTTACAAATCTCCTCACATTGGGTTGTAGAATGAGCCTCTTCGCTCAATGATTTAATAAATGATTTGCAAAAAATTATATTCTTCATCGTTTACAATTTTAACCAATTTCCAAGTATGAGATTGATATAGATAATGTATACTAAAGAGAGCACACTTAAGAAATTGCAACCCATTTAGATATGTAGTTAGTTCAAGGAGCAAACTATCTAATTGGAGAATCATTTGGCCTTTCAAACACAATATGCTTTGTATTAGGGTGTTATAAGGGTGTTATTGTATTAGGCTCAACCAACCAACAATTCATTGGTCATGAATACAATACATTAACCCTTGGTAGGATTAGTGTTCTACGAAATAAATTGCCTTTGAATTTTGCTTTTGGTGCAATATGAACTACAATATAGGTTACCAATGATGGGAGGAAAAGAAAAATATGTACATAAGGGATTTTCTAGTGTATATTATAGGAGTAAACACAAGAACATTCTTACTATTGCTACAATGAAATAATTCTAAACTAATGATTGTTGGCTCTTTCTCACACATTTGCATTACTTCATGAAATGATATTAAATACATTGAAGATCTCTCCAGAAATAGTCGAAGTGCTAAGAATTGTTTAAATTTATTTGTCAAAGACTGAGAAAATTAATTCTCAAAGTTTGCTTAACTCTTAAGACTGAGAAAATTAATTCTAATATGATCATAATGTCTTTTGTTTAATAGATTTGAAGATAGAACAATAGATTTAAGAATGTGTGAAATATAAATCTAATAAAAAATACCATCAAATAAAATCTGCAATTAAAAAAAAAAAAAAAACTGAATATTAACCCACACTATAAATAAAAACCAAGGCATTACCTGAGTCGAGAGGCCCTTCCTGACTTGGCAACGTTCCCAACAACTAAGTCAGATCAGAATGTTTCTCAAAACATTAACAATTAAATTCCCATTACATATGAAAGTTGAAATCCATTACAAAAACCAACTCAAAATAATAATAAAATTCCTCTTTGTGTCCTCTCCTTTTTGTTGCCATGAAGATCTCTTTACTTTATATTACAATGGAGAGGAAGTAATGGTCCAAAGGATCATATCAACTTCCATAGAAATCTAACTCTTGTACTATATTTAAGATAACAAATAATATTTAAAAATAGTCTTGTTATGATCTCAGAATGTATTAGATTATTGTTGGAGATGGAAATGATGCTGCTTGGCCTCAGTTTGACTTTCCTTCAGAGCTAGACATAACTTCCCATAGCTTCTGCCGAACTATTAAACTAGTACTGAAGTAAGTACCAAATTTTTGGAAAATGCCAAATTGATACCAAACTAAGTACTGAATTTCTAGAAAATGCCAAACTGTTACCAAATTAAGTACATAATTTCTGTAGGTGAAATTTAGGTTTGGCTGTAACGTTGAATAATGTCTTGATCTTCACGTGTGAGCTAGGTGTGAACTTAAATCCATCCATAAACATGTAGTTGCAACCCATGTCATCTTGAGAAGTGCCAATGTGTTAATTAAGTACATAATTTCTGTAGGTGAAATTTAGGTTTGGCTGTAACGTTGAATAATGTCTTGATCTTCACGTGTGAGCTAGGTGTGAACTTAAATCCATCCATAAACATGTAGTTGCAACCCATGTCATCTTGAGAAGTGCCAATGTGTTAATTAAGTACATAATTTCTGTAGGTGAAATTTAGGTTTGGCTGTAACGTTGAATAATGTCTTGATCTTCACGTGTGAGCTAGGTGTGAACTTAAATCCATCCATAAACATGTAGTTGCAACCCATGTCATCTTGAGAAGTGCCAGTGTGTTAACCTTTACTTAGCACCGACACTAATATAAGTACCGAATTGTCAAATTCTAGTACTAGAACTTATTGTTTGGGCACATAAACATATTAATAAACCATCATTGGAAAACCACGTTAAAAGCTGATTTAATCATTAAAAATACAAGAAATCATTAATAATTAACCATAAGGTAAAACGAATGCATTTAGTGAAGATCAGTAATATAATAGTTACAAACTATGTTGTAAAGGTATGAATATGGCTTGGATAAATAATACGATAACATATATGAGGCCCAAGAATAGTCAACGGAGTTGCAGGCCATGTTGAAAATAACATCAAGAAATGCTAAAAATAGAAATGATATAAATAACATTCCAGGTACCAATGTTGGAAA
>APFE031758896.1:206721-239209 GCA_000404065.3 Pinus taeda | reverse complement strand
GACCCAGTTGAGATTAAAGGAAGGGACAATGTACTATTAGTTGGAGGAATTTTCCTATAAAGGAAACTCATCCATGCAAAAGGAATTATCTCCTTCAGGATTGCGCAGTTATTTTAGAGGTCAGTGTTGTGTGTGAGGTGATAATCACACATGTTGCAGCTAGAGGACCCAGGAGAAACTGTGCAAGGAAATAGGAGGCTTGAAGGACTGAAGGAAGGCATATGTGTTGTCTATTCTGTCTATGAGAAGCATTGAGGGATTGTACTGAGTGCTGGATAGCTTGTGACCTAAAGCTTTGTGTAATCCTGAGATATTTCCACTTGTATGATAATACAGATAGTGGGGTTTTTAGATGAGGCTTTCCCCAGAGTATTCTTCTATGTTCTGTGTGATTGATTTCTCATTCTCTGTTATATGTGTTCTATTTTATCTTGCTCAAAATCGATTAAGCTTCCGCAATTTTGTTTGTAGAAGTAGATCAAGTATTTTGCTTTAGTATATTGCATTATCTAGTGATCTATAGTGGGAATTTCTACATGGTATCAGAGCAAAGGTGATCAAAACAGATAACAATATACAAAGAAGTTCAAAGTTCGAAGTTTGAAGTTCTTGATTATAAAAATCGAATTCTTATCACATCTCAAAGTTCACCAATGAAGTTCAATGGTTTGAGACTCGAGTATGCCCTGGATGGCAGCTTGAATTACATAGCCTAGAAGGATCACATGGAATCGGTATTAGAGGACAACGGTTTGAAGGACTTAATTGATCAAGAAGTCCCCAAGCTAGTAATAGCTAATGCCCAAGAATTGGCGGAATGGAAGAAATATGTGGCGAGAGCAAGGAGGATTCTTCTGGAGGGAGTTTGAAACCATATTGTCTCGAGTTTCTATGGGAAGGAGACTCCATTTTCAATGTGGAAGACATTGAAGGATTTATATAAGAACAACAACGATTAGAGGAAGCTGGTGTTGAAAGACAAGCTTCAGAAAATCAAGTGTGAAAAGGGCGACACGATCTCTACATATCTAAACAAGCTCACCACCTATAGGTATGAGCTTGGAAGTGTAGGAATCATGATAGCCGATGATGATATGGTGAGTCTTTCTCTCCTCAATCTTTCTAAGAGTTGGCATAGTTACCAGGACTCAATGAATGGAAGAGAGAAACTTCCAGATTGGGAACGACTGTGGTCGGATCTGATGCAGGAGGAGATCAGGAGGAGCACCAAAGATGGTTCTTCATCCAAGGAGGATGAAGAAAATTTCACCTTAGTGAGTAAGGCAAGGAAAGGGAAGGAGAAGGATTCTTATCCCAAATCAAGTTCTTCTCATGGAGGGAAGAAGATTAACAAATCTAAAGTGAGATGCTTTAATTGTCATGAGGTGGGCCATTATGCAACTAATTGTCCATTGAATAAATCTAAGAAGGGATCCTCTGAAGGATCTGAACATGAGGCATTGGCCTCTTAGTCTGAATTGGATTTTACCCTCATCGCATGCATGGTTTCATCGATGATGGGTTGTGGTTGGTTTCTTGACAGTGGAGCCTCATTCCACATGATCGACGATAAGAGTTTGTTTAGTACCTTGGAGGAGAAATACCTCCAGATGTGCATAGAGATGGGTAATGACGAAAAGTATAGTGTTTTAGGAGTGGGCATGGTTGCTTTTTAGAGGGAGCATGGAGCTCGCATCACCCTGACTGATGTGAAGTATGTGCCAGGGCTGAAGAAAAACTTGGTATTGATCGTGATGTTGGAGGACAAAGGCTATGATGTAGTCTTAAGTAAGGGAAAGGATTTCCTTAGACACATCACCACGCGACAGTTGAAACAGATTGGTGTGCTAGCTAAGAACCTGTATGCACTTGAGGTACAAGATGCATGCAAAGCCTTAAAGAGCAAGGCAACTGTTGGAGACTTGGTGGTTGAGAGGGAGAGTACATTACCTCTCAACATGCAGCACCAAAAGAAGTCTGAGACAATTGTGGAGGAGCCACAATTGGTGAAGCAACTTTAGGAGGTTGTGGAGCAGTCACAAATGGAGAAGTCGAGAGGAGACTGAGTGGAGGCATCCACTCATGTAGAGACCTCCAGTAGGGGGGAATTTTGAGCCAAGTGGGCAGAGGGATCACATGCATCCATGCCTCCAGGTGGGAGGTGGGGCGATGCGAAGTGATAGTCCTAAGAAGGTTGAAATAGGGGTAGGATCCTTGAGGTACCTAGCCTCTTTGATTAGATCTTACTACAGGAGCCTCGATGAGGAGTAGCAATATTGGTTGAGTGGGTAGAGACAAATGCGGATGGAGAAACAGAAGAAGATTTAGCATCAAAGGATGTTTCTAGCCCAACAAGGAGGTCAGTTGGGAGATCAGTTACTTACTTCTCAGTAACTGAGTTGCAGTAAAGTAGTGGGAAACACGATGCAACATGATGAGAGGAGGTGCAGTGCAGATGCAGTGTTGGGAGACGGGACCAGTAGTAGCGTGGATACAGCAGGAGGAATTAGTGTGATTGATGTAGTCAGAAATCAAAGTGATAAAGGCTAGAGCAGTGAGATACTGAAGAGCACAGAGGTGCAAAGTTTTTCAGTCGATAGAGGCAATATTAGTCAAAGATTTTGATAATAAAGGCATCATTCTCATTCAGGTTGGATATTTTTTTGTTCCTAGAGTTGCTAGAGCAGCAACTCTAGGGAGAAGTGTTGCATGCAGAACATTCCAAAGGTTTATGATCGGGTTCAAGTTGAATGCCTTTCTTGTTGAGAGGGAGTGTTGAAAATAGAAACAAGAAATTCTAAAAATAGAAATGCTATAAATATCATTTCAGGAACCAATGTTGGAAATAGAAACAAGGAATGATAAAATAGAAATGCTAAAAATAACATTTCGGGATAGATTCCAATTTTACTTAGTCCCTGAATTAAAATTGAGAATTAAAATTCAAATTTGGTCTCTGTAGCTGTTTGAAAAATAATCAATTAATTCATTTTCAATTAATTAGTTGGAGAAAATCAAACATGAAGTCTATGTGAAGACATGCAACGGTTATTCCTTTGATTGAGGAAGTTATCACTTAATTAAGGAGATCAGGATGAGTTGTACCTTGAGTTGTAATTAGTTAGCTCCATGGACCGATGTTGCCCATCCCAAAGTAGCAATGCTCGGATAGATCTTTCTAACGAGCTATTGTATGCATCAAACGGAGATCGTATGCCAAAGTTACGACCCCAGGAATTTGATGTACCAATTTACCCAAGCGGGGCCCACAATTTGGCGTTTCATCTTCTAGGGTTAGGTTTTGGAATGCTAAGGGTTTTCCATTGTTTCTCAACAATAAATAGGCCTTTGAGGCTTATTGTAACACAGTTCAGAGGCATGTAGCCGCCACATCTCTTCTCAGAGATAAGCTACCATCGCCCTAGCTAGTTTATTTTCAACTCTGTTTGTAAGAATATTTCAGTGTTTTCCATTAATGAAATGAAGTATTATTTCTGCTGCATCTTTGTGTATATGGTTATCTCTGTATTTTGTTGCATTCCTGTTTAAATCCGGATCACATGCATTCCATAAATAGTGTATAATCAGGATAATGTCTATGAATAAGTGTCATATTATTCAAATTTCTACAGAAAAAACAAGTTGATGCCATGCTGGTTGCTCCGTATTTGTTGGATGTGCTGGAGGTAGGCTCTGTGAGTCGGTTTACGACTGTCTTCCACTGATACTCTGTGCTGGCTGCTCTGTCTTGCTCGGATATTACTTAACTTGGATCTGATACACTTTGACTGATATGACCCTCTTTTAACTCTGTTTACTGCATCATGGTAAGTGGCCCAAAATTTTTTATTGTACCAAAGATACCAAAGATAAGTTTATAGAATTTCTAGCATATCCTCCCACCATTTCTGTTCTGGTAATTTATGTCTTTGCAGCTTCCTTAAAGTTTCATCAATCTCTGTGTACTTGAAGAAGTTAGGCTGGATGGTGAATAGATGTTTCACCTCGTGCTCAATGTAGAATAAATTTTCTAAGTTGTTGTAAAGGGCTTGGCCAGATGGAAGTGCTTTCACTCCTAAAGTGCTTGCTGATGAAGTAATTTGATTAGGATCATATTTATTTAATTTGTGTGCATAATCTACATGTTTCATCAACCGGTTATTACTTGTTAAAGGACTGGGTAGACCCTTATCCTGTAAAACTGTGAACTTTTCTGTGAAGGAATTAATCTCCACCTGCATGTCCTGGCATCTCCTTTCCAAATTTTGCATCAGAGTTCTCTTGGTTAGAACTCTCTTGATTTCTAGAATGGTGCCTGTCCTGTCTGTGATTTCCAGTGCTTCTAGTTCTTCACTGGTCTTGGTGTTCAAAAAATGTATTAACTGGTTAGCTTGTTCAGGCATCTACCCCAATAAAGCTCTGGCCTTTTGGATCTCCACTTGGGCCGCTCTTATTAAGTCAATCTGCTCATAATTAACTTGGATAGATCTCCAAACATTAGCAAGGGATTGATTGATGTTGACCCATAGAATTCCTTTGATTTATGGCAGAGGTTTATCCAGTGTAAGATCCTTTTCTAATGCTCTCACTTTATTCTCTAATGTTTTAACCTCCCTAGTTTTCTCTACCACATTCATCTTGGATTTGTCATAACTTTTTTCTACCTTTGCCAATTGTTCCTTTACCAGTTTTAATTCTGACACTTGGAGCTTTAATTCTTCCATGGCCTTTATGAGTTGTTCTGTGGTCATATTAGTACTACTACCTAGTGTTGCTGCTGATGTACCTGTAATTATCTCTACTGTGGATACTGGAACATTGGGAGGCAATGTTGTTCCAAGTGTGTAGGGGGCTGCAGTTGAGATTGTAGGGGTGACCTTAGGAGGCTGGGAGGTCGACTATCCCTATTTTTCCTTTAGTGCCTTTTCCAATGCCTGCCTTGTATCGGTTAATCTTTCATTGAGTTTCATGAGCAGGTGCATCATCTCCTCTTCGGATTTTTGTTGTACAACTTCTGCAATCTGTGGATGCATGGAGGGAGGCAGTTTAAGCTGCTTCCTCAGGGCAGCAATGTCTTCCTCTCTCTTCTTCATCAGTTCCTTTATGCCTTTAGCATCTTTGGGATCATGTCCCAATTCAATGATATTCTCCTCCAAAGATTTTATCCAGTTGTCCTTAGCCAGAGAAGAAGATTTCTCCAAACGTAGTTGAGCAGAGGTATTGTCCAAGGAGTTTTGTAATTTATGAGCCAACATTGCCTTATCAGTCAGGGTAGAGTAGACCATCTCTCTAGTTTGTTTATGAAGCTCAATCTGGTCCATAGGATTAATGTCCTTGGCTAGGACCTCCAAATTTGTCCTGATGTAATCAACTACTGACTGTGGTTGTGGGACCTTGGGCTTAAAGTAAATCATGACCATTTTTCCCTCTTTAATGTCATAAGCTGACATTAATCTCTGCTGGTTTGTGGGGGCCATCTTAAGATACTAGTTGTAAATTTGAAGCCTTAGTGGGTCATTTCTAGCCTTTATCTCTGTAAATGTCTTTTTAATTTCCGAGGCCTGTTTTCTTTGTGGCCTAGTGGATGAAACTTCCACACTGTGCTACCTTTCTAGCTCCTGCCTGTGTGAGCTAGTTGATGTTTCTATCACCGGGGAAGTCTGTTGGCTGACTACCCTTTCACCTCTTAGACTGTCAGTGGTTTCTTCAATTATTTCATGTTCTAATAGAGGATTTAATCTTTGCCTCTTTGCAGGTCCACTAATAGGTGTGGGATCTTCCCTGTCTCTCTTCTTGCTTCTTTCCTCATTTAGAGGAGTCTCTAATGCAGGAATTTCTGCTGCTTTAGCTTGGTCTGGAAGAATCTGTCCTTGCTGATCTGCCATTGTAGGATGCTCTGTAGTTGCCACATCTTTTCCCTTGGAGGTTCCTGTGACTGGTGTACTGGCTCCTTGTACTGGCTGCTGAGAAGTTTTAGTAGAGGATGTACCAAATCCTGATTGTTGAGGTAGTTTTAAAGATACCTGGCTTAAGAAGACAAATTATACAATTGCAGGTTCAAATGACTGATGGCAGAGCGCGTTGCTTTGGTCTCTTTGGCTGGATGGTGGACTGAATGCTCGTGCAATCAACCGGACGTATTTTGCATGAAACAGTGTTTGCAAGAAAAGTGGCGAAAATGACATTTTCTCGTCGTTTTTAACGCAATTTTGGTTTGGCGGGGCTTTATTTTGGCATTTAGGGGGGGGGGTGGTAAGCGGTTTATCCCGCACCACTTTTGGGGTCGAGTGGTATTGAGCGGGGAGGGAGCGAGCACCCTAGAAGGGCGACGTGTGTCCTTGGTACGACGGAAAAACCGCTGGTTCCCCGTGAGTTAAACAGTGGAGATGTAGGGTGGCGTGATATGATCGTCAGCCGTTGGATGGTCGGGCCTAGATCTGATGGCGGGCGCTCATGGAATATGGCGGGAGGTTAACACTGCGGGTCCAATATATTAAATCATGTATTAAACGTATCGAGGGCAATTTCATTGGTCCGCGGGGTGTTTGTTAATTAACCCAGATGGTTAATTAATCACGTTATCGTGCGGTGGAGGATGGTTATTAACAGGTTCCAGATGAATCTATTAATCTCGTTTATACAGTGATATGGTCGTATTTCGACCAGGGTGGGGATATGTAACATTGAGATTTTATACATAATACCTGGGATGGGTATATTGTAAGGGATTTATACATAATAAATGTCAAAAATTAATATGAAAATGAATTGGACGCTAAGTTAAAATTTTTGCATATATATTTAAAATTAGGCTTTGGAGGAGAAAAGGGGTCTATATGAGAAAGGTGATCATTCTCATAAGTGAAATATGGTTTTACTTAGGCAATCTTCATGAAATGGAATGAGTGGTTTGTGTGTGATATTAAGAATAGATCTTAATACTTTGGGAGAAAATCAGTGAATGTCAAGGGAAAAAATATGAAGTGGAGTTAGTCATGAAACCTTGCTTCGCTTTGAGCTGTATCAAGTGTAATATCCATCATAGCACTTGTGATTAAAGTAAAGGTTAACACATGTGGAGATAAAATCTATCACAAGTATCATTCTGCAACACCATTGTACCTACCCTGCCTACTTGGCCTAGCATTTTTTCTTCTTTCTTTGGGTGCACTTGGCTTGGCAAACCCTCATCACCTTCTTTTTCTTTTCATGATAAGCCTACCTGAGTTTGTACTTATAACATCTGAGCACTCAGAATCAACTGTTGAGCTCCTTTGCTTCTCTACCTATCTATTTATCTGCCAAGATTGAACAGTTTGGTCAGATTTTATTCTCTATCTCTAAAACATGAAATTCAAACCTAAACTAGCCAAGATTAAACTGTTTGGCCATTCATCAATGGTGGCATAAATCAACACACTGCACACAATCATATCGTTATAGAAAACAAACTAGTAGTGGCATTTTGGACTTGCACACTTTCCCGGTCTTTTTGTTGGGGTTCATTTCTTTCATTTTTTTGACCACTTTATTCTTTTTTCCCTTCGATTTTTCTTTTAGGGCATACCCTCTTTACATTTTTTGAATTTTTTGATTTTTTGACAATATGGAAAACCTTTGCAATAAGAGAAGGTGTGAACATATTAGAGCTCATCAGTGTCAATCATGAAATATGAAACCTATTGGTATAGGAGCATAACACAACACACTCACCAAGGCGAAGATAAGAAGCAAGTCCAACTGGAGCTGAACATGTACTTCGGCAAGTTGATGTGCATGAGCACTACAACACATTTAAAGATCAGCATAGACATTATGCATCAATGTGTTGCCAATTCAGCCGCACCGAAGAATACCATGCGCATGTTAGCAAACAAGTTCGATGAAGGAGCCAAACCAATGCACTATTTGCGATGGAGGCCAGAGTTCGCTTCAGCAAGATGTCACCATGAGATGCATGCACACCATCATGGACAACCAAGATTGGCATCAAATCACCACCTTCACCATCACAAGCATGCCAAAGAGTTGGTATCATCACAACAGACCAAGTGTCAGTGATGTCATGCACGACTTTCTCATCCAGTTTTGAACCTTTGCACGCCTTTCATGGATTCTTTCACTCTTATCCCCCCACGATGTTTTTTGAATCATGAAGATGTCTCCATCACCAGGGAGTTTTTCGATCTCTTGTCCACTTACACATATGATGGTGAAGTCGAAGTGGTCTGGCCTGAGTACTTACATGCCTTTCTTTCCATGCTTCATGAGGAAGACGGGTGTTCTAACGAATAGGCCAGCTTGCTGCTTGCATACACACTTCGCAAATCTCCACATTGATGGTTGCTCAGCCTACTGGTTGATGGCGTGCACTCACTTGAGCACTTCTTTGATCTCATTTAAGACACTTTCTATCATTTTGATATAGACTATCTTCACCAAAAACTGTTATAGCAATGGAAGGCTCTGCATGAATTGCTATTTATTTTTGGCAGCGCTTCCATGATTTGTAGTTTCAAGCTCCGAGGAGCCAAATGAAATTTTCCTATCTTTGGGGTCAGTTCGAGTATTTCCTTAAGAAATATTCCCGTCCCAAGAAGAAGCTTGAGATCAAGCCTCGCTCAACATTCTTCACTGATGGAGTTGTGTAATCTCATGCAGATGCGGTCACTGTCTTGACTGACTGTATACCTTCCTCTCATTTAATAGCTCCACCATTGCTGAGTGATGTTAAGGATCATGCTCACACACTTGTTCATCTTTCACATCCTCCCATCATCACTTCACTTAATTGTTGCACATATTTGGTTGTGAGTCCTTCGAGTTCTCATATGCATTATGTTTTACGACCTCCGTCTTCACACTCAGGTGTTCCTCCAGATGATGTTGTCTTATGCTCATCCATTCTGGACTCTTCACTTGTTGTGAACGAGGAACAACCGATCAACAGAGTTAGTGTTGCACAACCAACATGTGTTGTCATTCATGAAGAGTATCAGTGGGAGCTTTAGCATCAAAACTCGGTGAATGAGGACTCTATTCCATTCGAGCCCCCTCCGTTCTTTCCTAACATCTCTGGTGAACTTGCCATCCATGATTTCTCATGTGTGTCTTCATCCACAGATGCATCCATTGTTGATCACTCACAGGACTCACCAGATGTTGGTCCATCATTCTACAATGGAGAGGATAAGATATTCATTGAAAATCCACTTGATATTTCATCTATCTTTTCTAGAGAAACAGAGGATGATTTTGTCCGCTTTTCATCTACCCATCTGTTTGATTCATCTGATCATGAGGATGCCAATTAATTCATTGATTTTTCTGATTGTGGTGGACGTGATCCATTTTTTTTCATATTTGATCATGATCATGACTCTATCACAGTGGATATTTCGAAGCCACTAGTTTATGATGATCTATCTGATGATGAAGTTGCAACACCCAAGACTGTCGAGGCACTTCAGCCCAAGTTGATGGTTATGTCAGGCCCTCGCTCTGTTGGGTTAGTCTCACTTCTGATCATGAAATTGTTCAATCACCCAAGGCTCCTCATCACTCATTTGTATGCATTGAAGATACATCTCACACATAGATCACACTTCCTCCACTCTATTTGAACGATCCCAATGCTCATGCATTGGAGGAATCTTACATTGCAAGCACTCGTTCATGACACAAGTTATCATTGTTTATTTTGTTTGCTTGCATGTAACAGTCAAGAGTGTGCTTATGCTTCAAAGTTTCACGTAGTGTCAGACAAAACCATGATAAGTCCATGGACTACTCGTCATGCACTTGCACTCACTTATGTCCAGTGGACACTATCAAACATGAAGTGTGGTTGTTTTCATTGTTATATCTTTCTTGCTTGCTGGTTCACACAACGGGGTTGCTCGTGGACCAAGACTTCACCAACATGGGTCAACCAATGCACGGTAGCTGCATCATAAATATCACTTCACGTGATCATGCCCATGCACCATTAGTTTAGGAGTAGGAGTATTGTTTTCTTTCAGTCAGTTTTCTTGCATGCTTGTTTTCTTACTTGCTTTGTTTGTTGGTTTGTCTACTTGCTTGTTTTCTTACTTTCTTTTCTTTCACTTTTGTTCATGCTCTTTCTTTGCTTTTTTCTTTATTAGTTCGCTTGTTTCTTTTGTAGGCTAGTTTCACATGAAACCATGTATGACTCTTGAAACAAGATGGGTAAAATACAGGAGGGCTTGTACAACTATCATTACTTGGTTATATGTCATCTTGCCTCTCTATGAAGAACTTGTTACTTTCAGTCCATGATACGTCGAAGGAAAATATGTACTATTCGAAGTGAACCTTGGTGAAAACACAACGCTTGTGTGCTAACCAGTGCCACCTTCTCTAGGCGGTTGTTTTTGGATTAACCCTTGTCATCTTAGTCAAGTAGAGTAAGGTGAGGGGGGAAACCTTAACAGGCACATCAGAGATATAGTAAAATATTTCTCTGCTAGAACAACCACTTCTGCTCTCAGTATGTTGGGATCTTGCTTTTTCCTTTGAAATGAATAAGTGTTATGCACAATTGAAAAAATGAAAAAGTAAAAAAAAAAAATCGAAATGAAAAATGAAAAAGGCAAAAGAAGAGAAATGATTCCTGCACAAGGAGTTGATGAAAGAAACTCTACCGGGGTGCTGACCAAGCTTGCTCGCAGCAGAGCCATTCTTGTGTTCCTATGTGACTCTGTCGGGGTACTATCTAGGCCTGCTGGTAGCAGAGCAACACCAGAGATGAAACTAAGACTCTGACGACTATACTGCTTGTGCACCTATATACCCCTCAACCCCAATCGAAACAACTATGTTGCCTTGGCTTGGAATGTGTATCAATCGACCAAGAGCTTGGTAGATGCTACATATTACAAACAAGCTAGTGTGAAGCCAAGATGAGCTGAGAACTGAACAATACTTCCGGAGGTATTATACTTGCTTTTCACAAACAAGGTCCATTCAGAGAGCTAGAGTTATACCGGTGTGTTGCCAAGTGTTGTAGTGGCTACAACCACCCTCCAAAAATTTTCCTTAGCTTCATTTTGGAGCCTCCATACCAAGTTTTCACAACAGCTTGCCCTCCTTCGTCAAGCTCACAAGATTCAGTTTTTTTCTTGCACAAAGGTAGCTTGTCTCTCACAGCTCGAAGCATTCCCCTCATAGGCTGTTCATCCAGACTTGGTCCAGGTGCAGGCTGAGCAACTCCCCCAAGAAATTGCACAATTATGGAGGGAAACTAGCCTTCCCTCCAGAAATTGTACAATCCCAACTGGTAGCCTACTAGGCTGTAGAATTGCACAATTTTGGAAGTTAACACTCACAGTGAAAATTGCGCAATTTTCCCCAACAGGGCTGCTCAGCCTAGAATTTCCATAAATCTGAGCAATAGTCAGGTGCTCTACCCAAAAATTGTGGAAATATCCTGGGCAGCTAGCCTAGCTCCTAGCGAGAAATGTGCATTTTCTCCCAGTAGTTGAGCAGTCTCTTGCATGTGTAGTTGAGTTGACTGGCTCCCTCCGGGACCAAGAAAAACTAACTTGCATGCATGGGTTGCTTCTCCCAAGGTATCATGCAAAGGCATCCCTTGTTTCAGGGATCTATTTTTAGCAATTGGAGGTTACATGCAAGGATCATTTCAGAAACCTCCCAACAAGTGTTTCTTTCCCTAGATTTGTGGCATGCACGTCACAACCTCGATGTTGTCAAAACTCATCAAACGAACACTGCAAATCTCATTCTTCACATCAACCTTGCAGCTCTTACATCCCACATCACATCTAGGAGCGGTTGGCACACTCAGCTTAGTTGTTTTGGGGAAAGCCCACTTTCCATGACTTGTGTTGCATTTCTGGCATGTTTTTTGTTTCACTTCACATGAGCGTTGTTTTCTTTATTTCAGTGAGTGCTTTCTATTGTTTTGATACATACTAGCTTGTACTAGCATCGTTTCAGTTTTCATCAACATCTCACTACTGTCACATACATGAAACTATATTTCATGAACGGTCGCTGATTCGGCGACTCGCCTCACACACATGCATGTTGATCTATTTACTGAATCTTTCATTCATGTTTGCATGCACTCTTAATCATGTCTACTTTCACTAAGTGTCGTCATGCATCCACTATCATATTTTCTTTCAATTGCCCATCGGCAAGTCAGACCAACCTTGGTCCGAACTCTACCTTCACTATGACAACATTGTGCAATCTGGGGAAGGAAGTCTCTATCTTCCTCTCCAGAAATGCACATTTCTACCCAGGCACTATACTCCGGGACTTTTTTGCACATTTCTGATGGATAGTGACTATTGTGCCAAAAAATTGTGTAAGGTAATCATTGAGACTGCAGCCATTTCTAGCTGAGATTGCACATTGTGCAATTCCAACAGTCAGCAGCTAGACTGGACTGTGAATTGCACAATTCTAGCAGTCATCCAATCTCCCAGCAACTGAAACTGTGCCTTTCACAGTCTTGGTAGTCAGTCTCCCGACCCCCCGGCCTAGATTGCGTAACCTTCATGATCAGTCACACAAATATGTTGAAAGTCAGTTCTCAAGTTCAATTTGGTTTTCGACAAACAGATTGCTTGCCATGAGTGTTGCCATGTCTCCAGGTATTACAGGTGTTCATTTGCCTCTTGGCAGTGCATGTACAATGGTTTCCAAGAGGGAAAAGTCAAAGACACCATTCAGAGCACACCTGGAGACGCAATCGATCAAATGTCTATGAGCTTGCCTACTCACGCAGATATCAAGTTGTTCTTAGATAACAAAATCAAGATATCATAGCGAGAAGCATCATGAAAAATAGTGGAAGTAAACATACCAAATGCAACAAATTGAACGAACACAACGAATGCAATGAATGCTGTAAAAACAACGAATGCAGTGAACACAATGAATACAATGAATACAACGAACGCAGTGAATGCAACGAATGCATTGAATGCAGTTAATGCAAGATGAAGGTTGTTAACAACACAGAGGCAGAACAAAGTTGCAAAATCAAGCAGATCCACTAATGATGAAAACAACTTTGGAGACTCAGGCTCTGAGGTGACGATGCAACATGAAGATCGCGTGAAGATAGAGAATGGAACAAAGAGGGAGTTGGATGTGCTGAAGTAGCAACTCAAGGAAGAACATGAAGCTGCACAGATAGACAAAAGAGTTTCAGTAGGAATAGGAACAACATTGGGTGGAACATGTCCTCATGGATGAAACTACGCCTGGACAAGTTAAAGATCCATCCCAACAGATGACACAGAGCAGACATGGTGAGTAGTTTTGTTGATCGCATGCATGGGATTCAGAAACATGCGTGTCATTATGCACATGCATGCAATCCAACCCATTCAGCTTACTCACCAAGGCAAATACAAGAAGCAAGTCCAACTGGAGCTGAACATGTACTTCGACAACTTGATGTGCATGACCACCAGCACACACTTGAAGATCAACATGGACACTATGCATCAATGTGTTTCTGGTTCAACTACACCCAAGAAGACCATGTGAATGTTAGTAGATGAGTTGGATGAAGGAGCCAAACCAATGCACTGGTTGCAACGGAGGAAAGAGTTCGCTCCAGCAAGATGTCACCATGAGGTGCATGCACACCATCACGAAAAACCAAGCTTGGCATCATCTCACCACCTTCACCATCACAAACATGCTAAAGAGTTGGTATCATCATAATAAACCAAGTGTCAGTGATGTCTTGCATGGCTTGCTCAAGCCATGTTGTTTCACATGAGTACATATGCATTGTAATGTAACGTCATGTCAAGTGTAAGTCAATAGTTGGATGTAATAGTTGTAGAGTAGATGAAGAGTCATGAGGGTAGATGAAATATCACAAAGGGGAATGTCAAGGGTCACCCCACCCTTTGCTATAAATAGTCCCTCATAACTCATTATAGAGGCTTTTGGTCAGCCAAGCTTCTGATAAGACTATCCTGGAGAGAGATTGGACACTATTGTAACACGCCTTGGCTTCTCCACTGCATGGAGCTACTACATTTGTTTGGAGGAGCAGGTAGATGTGGCTTTAACATTCCACTATTGGGGCTAGCGGGTTTACATCGATGTATTTATGACTAGAACTTACACTTCTTTATATAATAAGAGCCAACACGTTTTCATACATATGTTGTTATTGTAGTTGGACTGTTCTGGTTGTTGTAGCAATGTATGTTGTTTAACTTACATAGTTGTGTATGAACTATTTTGTATGCAATTATATGAATATTGTTGTAGCTGTGTTGTTTGTTTAACCATCACTTTGGATTGTTAGCTGACTTGCTTTCTAGCTTGTGATGCATTTTCACTCGTGTGTTCCCTTCCCATCCGAGTATTATTACAGGTTGCCAAGGGGTGCAGTCTTCTCAACCCACCTATGTTAGAACCTCTCATGCACCTTCCTTGACTCACTCCAGTAATCACACCCTTGCTACCAACAGAGTTATATTACTTTCCTCTTTCTAAAATCACGGTCAAGGCATTACCATACGACCCACTGCTGGGACTCCTACACCAAATGGTTTGAGGTCTAATTTGGACTTCTTACTAGGGATATCCCCTGACTCGTTGGCGGGTCCAGTATTGTCAACAAAAAACCAAAGAAGAAAAATCATGTATAGGCATGAGGTTTTTGGACTAGATGTGGGTTCATGGTTGGACCAAAATTATCCTTACGAATGGATTGGACTTTCCATTGGGACTTCATCGGCCAAAATATGTAACCAACACAAAGAAGGTGGATAGACGGCTTGCCAAATGGTGAAGTGTCACAAGACTTTTTAAGTTCGAACACACACATACTGATAAGCTAAATAGGTCCAAGAACAACACTTATTCTCATACAAGACAAAGAAAAAACCCCAGAATATGAGAGAACAAAATGGCTAAAGCAAACATGTGTAGAACCAGAATAAGAAAATGAGGACAAATTGCAAGGGACAAGTGAAAAATGAGTGCAAGAAATGGAAAACTAGGATGTAGTTGATCCTACTCCTAACCTAACAACATAGAAGGTGGGCTCACGTATAATGAAATTTCAAGTGAATCCACCATAGTCGTTCTTGACCTGCACCCACAAATATATGAACAATTAAAATAGATAAAAATTGATGTGCAACGGAGAAGATAAAAACTTGAATAACCTGCATAAGGAAATAAAGGTCTTGCTTGTGGGTAGAAAGGTGTGTCACAACCAATACTTTCATCCAATCCACATGCTTACTTTTTTGATGAATAACATTTTTCAACAAACCTTGGAATCTTCTTACGGATGTGTGTTCATCTGCACCGAGCTCCTTAGCAAGTGTGAGAAAAACATGACACTTGATTTTTGCTACAGAGCTTGCCAAGTAATATTGTTCGAGTCATTCAACGATTAGGTCGTAAAATTCATGATGACCCTCTTGAAAAACCCAAAATCTTAGAAAAGGTGAATTTTTAATTAAAAGAGTGTGATCACAATGGGAATCGTGTGAGGGAAAATAGATTTGATCATACTCGATAGTCATGTCAAGATAGTGAGGAACTACCATAATCATCAACGAAGGTTGAAGTGCCTCACCTACTTGACAAAATTATGAAGAGGGAGATGTTGAAAAATGAAGACCAACGGGTGTGAAATAATTGTCATTGGATATGATGATGGGAAAATGATAAGCTGAATGACAGTCATCCAAGATAGAGAAATGATCAGATGAGATAATTGAAGCATCATATTTTAAGTTTGCAATAAACGAAGAAAAATCAATTTGAACAATATTGTGATGCTCTGAACAATCAAACCAAGTTCCTTGCGAGCCAGATACGACATACCACCTTCCTACAATTGAGGACAAATTTTACAAGAATATTATTCACTGAAAGAGTTTAATAAGGATGCTAGTACCACAAATGTATGAGACCAATTGGGACATGGTGAATGAAAACAAACTTGATTCACATGATATCTTGTCCATTATTTATCACTCAAGAAGATTTATGGTGTGATGAGAAGACATATTTGCAATAAAAAATTCGCAAGAAGACAGAGGAGCTGACCATTAAGGGAAAAATTTGATGGGTATGATTCTTTTGAGCAAAGATGGTCCTTTAGATAATCCACTTTGCAATTCCATGACTCTATGAGAGATGCGCATTCCCAATCCAAGTTTGATGTGATTAAGATGAATGAACTGCAACAGATTTGTGAATTTGGTCATAAGTAAGATATTTAAAATTCAAGAGGTCACACCCAGAATACCAAACATTTTTTAGATGGGAACTCACATCGAGTGAAACCATGCAGATAGATGGATTTTACAAGAGAAACCAGATCTGATTTAGCTTGGGGGGCTTACTAGAGTCATGATATCCTCACATAACCATAAACAAAAGTTGAAGTGCCTCGGCTCCCTAGAAGGTCCCATAAATTCCGAGGATTTTATATTCATATTTTGAACCTTGAGCCAGATCAGGCATGGTTTGAGGATAGCTGCTATTGTTGATTTCAAAACTACTCATCGAATGAAATCCATCTCTGTCACAGGTTTCTCTAGATTTTTCAACTTCAACAATAAGATTACTCAATTGGAGAGGTTGTTCTCATAACATATTCAAAGACAAATGAATCAGTGATATCTTATGAGAAAGCTTATTTGAAGTGTTGTCTTCATGCAGGAGAAGAGATGATGGGGAATGAGAAGGGAACTCAATGATTTGATTGTTTTCAATTTCATCATGGAAAACCTCACCACCTTGTGTCAATCAAGGGGATGACTCATCGAATGAAGAAACTGAAGAGCGTGGAGTACCTCCATGGCAAGTAGATGTGTTGAAAATGGTAGGACACAAGGGATAGTGAGAGGTATTAGTACCAACCAAGAAGAGACACACATGAACCAGAAGGACCTGTCTAACATCCAGTGGAATAATCCACATCGAATGTGACAACGGTTAAAACCAATAAACAAGGGAAGATCTATCTAACATCTAGTGGAATAGACCATAGTGGATGTGACGGGCGTTATAACTGATAAGAAAGGAAAGGTTTGACAATCATCCTGTGGAACAGTCCACAATGATGAGACAGTAGTGAAAAATATTACAACACATCCCAACAAAATAAGAACTAAAATAACATGAAATAGTTCAACTATCTTAGTATAGGTGAAAGAAAACATGAAATACAAGTGTTCACGGAATGGTCTTACAAACATCCAGAATTCATGAGTGAAAACATGTTGGCCTATAAAGGCGTCTGTAATTAAGCAAAAGTTCCAAGACACATATTTACATTTTCATCACTAGCCCCATTAGTGGCACATTGGAGCACTCCTTGCTCCTCAAAGAACTAACTGACCTCTCTAATGCTTTGAGAGAGGAGCCAAGGTGAAAATTGCTTTACTCGCACAATGAGGGAGTATATATAACAAAGGGTGATGCTTCCCCTTATGACACTTTGACTACCTTGTTGATTGTTCAACTTCCTTTGACTTTTTATCTTACATGACTCTTCATATTCAAGTGTGTCCCTTGGACTTCCACTCTACAATACATTTGATTTACAATAAACATGACCGACAATGATGATGTGGCATATGAAAACTCATGACACAACTTGACATGACAATACTGAGATGGAATAGCTTGATGATGTGGCAATGTCAAGCCCCTATTGCTACCTATTGATAGATGTGTTCTTGGATTTGATTTCTCTTCTCCTCTGCATATCTTGATGATGCAGGGTTTTCAATGATCTTCTGTCTTGGAACATGGTTTCATACTTGTGTTCCTTTTTCTTTATCTTGGTAAGTTCATTCGTCCATTCAGATAGGCATGCTTCCTCTTCCTTCTCCTTCTTCATCATCTCGCCATGATTGGACAATGTACATGTTCCTGCAATTCACTCATGACGGGATGAAATCAATCCAAAAACTCCCTAATCTAAGATGATGCATTTTTATCCATGAACTAGGCCCAGGATTGATGACGGGATGAGAGAGAGGGATCCGTAACTACACATTGTGTAGTTCTAGGTGATAGGGAGAGGAGTTGATCACTAATATTATGCATAGCACAACTCAAGGTTGAGTGAGGAACTTCTTAGAACAATACCTACTAGGGATAAAAATTGTACAATGGCCGCTAGGATTCAAGATTGCACACTTAAAGCATACAGTGGCAGATACAAGATGGGACCCTGGGAGGTAGATATGCATAATTTTTAGATGAAAGGGGAACTAGGTAGTAGAGATACCTGAAGAATAGATATGGACCTTTCTTGAGGTCAGTGAGCTTCAGGTGAGAGAGGACACTGGGGGACACTTCTACACAGTTTTGGAGGCCAACGAAGTCTAGTTTCTCTACTCATTGTAGGATTCCAATAGGAAATGAGAAGAGCTTGAGGACTAATAGTACAAAGTACACAGTTCAAGTCAGACTGGGAGGAAATGTTGCGTAATTTTGGGGGTCAAGGAAGGCTATTGAGCTCTGGAATTGCGTAGTGAAATTTCCATGAAAGATAGTGACTGTGCACTACGCAGTCCTAGGTAGGAAGGTCATAACACTAAGGGATAACACTGCGCATAGCATAGCTCAGTCAAGGTCTGGTGCAACTGAGTTGCCCAGCTGGGAAGATTTTCGAAAAAATGGCTAAGTGCAGGAGGAATATAGACTTTGATGAGATTGAAATGTGATCACACATTTAGCATACTTTGATGATATGAAAACATAGACAACCGAGGAAAAATAAAATCATTACCCTCTGTGTGACTATTTCATGACAAGAAGTGACAAGCGCAACACTTGAGATAGGATTTAGAGCGACCATGACAACACTTCTGCAATAATGCTCAAGACTTTGTGTATGAGTGCGACAAGTATTTACATGTCTAGGAAAGCTTGCATACATAGAGGTCAACCTTTGAAACCACTAGAAAAGACTCACACACATGATATAACAGTCAACCATGCCAAAATATGACAATTGATCCAATAAGCGAAAGGGAGCAAAAAACTTAGAGGAAACACGTGACTTTGAGTGTTTGCAACCATGCATGTCATTGAAGACATAATGATATGACAACGATAATATCTCCTTCATACTATGCTAAGAAGTGTATTTCATGAAATATGTGCTTTCTTTTTCGTACCTACCCTCCAAAGGGTTGTGAATCAGATGGAACCTTCATGTTGCCTTGATCTTCTATTATACCCCTGGGTTCCTTGGTCTTCTTATATGATGATTATCTTTTCTCCTCAACTCCTTGAGTGTCATCTATTATGTCCTCCTTCTCCATCTCCTTCTTAATCATATTGCCATAGCCTGGTAGAATTCATGTGTCCGTAATTCACTCATGACAAGATGACATCAGTTTGATAAACCCCTAGTCTAAGATGTTTGCATGATAATCCACTGACTAAGCTAGAAATGGTATAAAGTCAAGGGGAAGAAAGGTTGGTGATTGAGCTAGACTGAGGGATAAGACTGCACAGTGCCCATTCCAGGAAAAAATTGTGCAGTTCAAGCAAGCAGTGGCTACTACAGGAAGAGGCCCTAAAGGACAAACCTAAGGAGTTTTCATAGGCAAGGGAGACTTGGCAACAGAGAGGCATCAAGGGGAAATCTATAGAGTTCTTGAGGGAAGTGATATCTAGTTGAGGGAAGGTCACTGGAGGTAGCCTCTGTGTAGTTTTGTATGCCAAGGGATGCTTGGCTTTCTGCGCATTGAGCAGTTCCAACAGGCAAGGAAAAATCTTAAGGGTTGCAAAAGTAAAGTGCATAGTTTAGGTAGGCTGGATGAGGCTAGGTTTCTAGGAATCCTCTAAAATTTGGCTAAGGGTGGGATCGGTGAAATCGACGTAAGCAGTGATAGAACTTGAATGTGACTGCACACTTGGACAGTTAGTGATACAACATAAATCATCCATAACATATGAAAACATACTTCACTTAATGCAACAAACTTTGTGGCAATTTACGACAAATGTGGCTCTGATGATAGAATTTACAAGGATAATGATGACACTTGTGTAATATTGTGTGAAACTTCGGAAATGAGTGTGAAACATATATGTATGATGAGAAAAACTCATTTTCACAAATATTTCCCCTTGAAGAAAACCAAAAATTCCCTTTTCTTGACAAGCGATAACTCCCATGCCCGAAGATGACACTTTCTATATAAATATAGAAGTGTGAACAACTCTTGAGATTGAAGAAGGGAGCTTGGAATCATCAACTTACCAATAAGTGACTAAGAAACAACCAATCAAATGATCCATAGTAGGCTCCAAATTTGATTGTAGGCCAAAATTTTGGAGGTTGTTGCAGTCGCTACAACACCCCATGAAGGATCCCAGCTCATCCAGGTTCCTAGAAGCTACCCACTCCATGATAGCTCTTACCTTTTCTGGGTCCACTGCTATGCCTTTCTTGCAAACCACATGTCCCATGTAATGTACCTCTGTCTGAAAGAAACTGCACTTGCTGAGCTTAGTAGACAACTGATTCTATATCAACAATCTCAATACTACTGCTAAGTGTTTGACATGTTCTTCTTCATTTTTAGAATATACCAATATACCATCAATGAATACAATAACAAACTTGTCCAAATAAAGACGCAACATACTATTCATTAAGGACATAAAAGTAGTTGGAGCATTAATTAAACCCAATGTAACTATAACAAAATCATAATGTTCATACCTAGTCCGTAAAGTTGTCTTGTGAATGTCATCTTCTTTAATGCATACTTGATGATATCTAAATATCGTATCAATCTTTGATAACAATGCTTCTCGCTTCAACTAGTCGAATAAATCATCATTCCTTGGAAATGTATACATTTTCTTAATGGTCACCTAGTCCAACTCCCTGTAATCAATGCACAACATGAGTGTACCATCCTTCTTCTTCACAAATAATATCGATGTGCCCCATGGTGATACACTTGGCCTAATGTATCCTTTGTCAGGCATTTCCTTCAACTGCAACTTCAACTCTACCAATTCCAGTGTGCTCATCCTATAAGGTGCCTTAGATGTTGATGTTGCCCCTGATACCAACTCAATAGAAAAGTATGATTCCCTGTGAGGTGGAAACTTTAAAATATCTATGGGAAATACAACCTGAAACTACTGTAGAACTAGGTACCTACTCAAAAAATATGCAACCTAAACTTCCTTACCTTTGTCACTATAAATATGCACTGGAAATAACACACGCCCTTTCCTATGACTATGCTTGGCCTACATAGTTGTAGCCATTCTCACTAATGTTGCTTTCTTCTTACTTTGTAAGACTCTTTTTTCTCCATTGTCATCCAAGCACTTAATGGATTTTTCATAAAAATCCACCTTGGTTCTATCAAGGTACAACCAATCCATGCCCAACAACGTATTGTATGATCCCAACAGTAATGCATTCAAATGTTTTGAGGTAGGAATACCATTCAAATCAAATGTACAATCTCTTACCCAATGGTGAACTCACTTCTTTGTACCTGTAGCCAACTACACTAACCAAGACTCTGGATGCACTTCTTTATTGAAACCACACTAATCCACCAGGTTAGGATCAACATAACTATAATTAGATCTAAGTCCAATTAAGATAGAAACAACTTCATCACAAAGATTATCATCCATCTTGATAATACATGTTTGGTGATCTGCCTGCCTATTATCCAACACTGCATAGATCCTAGGAATACTCTACCCAACATCTCCCATTGTCTGTGCCTCATGAGCACTGTATATTTGCGGTCTACCACCCTGATGTTGTGGACAACCTCCTACAATTATCTCCTCCACAAGTCCAACACCACAAGGGCTCCTTATTCTACTCCTCAAATCAAAGTCCCTGTCCTTTGTCAAATGCATTGAACTTCTTGAATGACGTTGCATTCTCTTTATTACCTATGTCGTGAGGTATTTCTCACTTCTTGTCCCATTTTCATTTGTTCCTTGCATTACCTTTCCAGTCTACCTCAGTCCCATATCTGTGGTTTCATTTCTCATAGCAATGATTTAGCTTTCGAATGGCCTCTTCCAACAATATAGGCTCATCAAACTCAATCCTGTCTTTGAATGCAATCGGTAACCCACTAGTGAATTTCTAAATATTGGCCTTATCATCCTTGTGATAATGCACATACCTCAGTAGCTCTAATAACCTGCTAGTGTACTCCTCATCTATCATTGATCCCATATTTAGCTCATAGAATTATTTTTCCTTGTCATCAAAGTATCTCTCTGATAGGTACTTGTTCTTAAATAGTCTCTCAAACTCATTCCAAGTCAACTCCTCCTCATGAGTACCTCTGACATTCTTCACATCTTCCCACCAAATATATACTTTGCCTTTAAGACTGAATGTAGCTATTTTGACTTTCATGTTCTTTGAATAATCATGCAAGCTGAAGAACTTCCTCATACTAAGAAACCATGCATTTGCATCCTGTGATCTCTTCATATCTCCATCAAATGTAGGTGGGTTTTATTTCTTAAACTCATCCAACAAATATCCAATGTCACTCCTCATGTAAGGATGATAATGATGTTGATCATCATGCATGCTAGAACTAGAACTAGAATAGTACCTATGTATATCACCTCTCATATCCGGAGTATCCAAGGACCTGCCATCTCTGATTGTGTCCTATTTTTCTCACTTATACTCACCATGAGACTTGCTTCCATATGCCCCATTAGTTATGTCCTCCTACTCATGGCTAATCCAAATTGGTCCCTGTTGTTGCAATTTTGACAAACTCTGAAGTATCACTGCGTTTATCTCTGCTTGTTTCTCCTGTGTCTATATGATTATGTCATTGTCTGCCTTACAACACCTTATTTCTTCCTTTAATCTCCTCAATGTGTCTGCCAACTCAGAAGAGTGCCCAACACCACTCTACTCATTTGATCCATAGGGGGAGTCTCGGGAACTTTAGTCTACCATCTTGCTAGTCATCTTTGATATTCTTCCTTCAAGGAATATCATGTCTACCAAGCCAAACCATAACAAACCAACTTACCTTCGCATAGTTTGGGGAGGATAATCTATCTGCAAGATCAACAAATCAACATAATACATGTATAACATAATCATGAAAACATATATGAATATAACAAATAAGCATATAACCGTATAAACATCATTCTAGCTAGAGTTGAGTCATCAATGCATGACCATATCAACTACACATACCATGACTTCATGCATCACAATAACCACCACATCATTGTACATTTGACCACATTTAAATACTAACGTGCATAAATAATGCATAATCAACCATACACTCATGGCGAAACACTCCACAACAACATCATCAACTTCCCATGGTGACCTCACTGCAACCATAACCCATACCATATAAATACAACAACCACATGGTCTTACAACATAAGAAACACATATGTTAGTGACATGAATGCATGACAAACACACAACCCATCTAGTCAAGGGGTGAACCATGATTTGATACCACTTTATAACCCCCTCCTCCAACATCTACCCAAGTAACCAGACAACCAGGGTAAACATGTGACTAGGAGTTACTATGATATGATTTGACACCCTACGTGTCAATTAAGGAAGTGGAACCAACAGAAACATACCATACAGAAATTCCACATCAACAACAGAACTCCTAGGAGCCATCCCAACCACTGGGGTAACCAACCCCTGATACCAACTAATTTTTTAAACCATTAAACCCTTGGATGCTCCCTTGATATGGGAATGCATGCATCCAAAAGGCTTTGAATGCTCCCACAGCATGGGCATGCATGTGTCCAGGGACTTTGTTTCCCCAATTTTATGCCTATGTCTCTAGGATTTGAATCGTTTTTTCAGGCCCAAATCCCAGGTCACTGCCCAGAACCCAATGACACTTCTAGAATCGAAAGATAGAAACGAAGTAATGATACACATACAATTAATTGAACAAGAACATGACTAGACCCCTACTATCCATGACATACATTCTGTCAAACATGTGACAAATATGTAATCTACAAGTTTAAACAACATATCTGGGGATAGGGGTCTCATAATCATCTGAGAATCTCTAAGAAGCGTTGATGCCTCAACACATTAGCTACAATTTCATCCATTAGTCCATAGATACAATTTTCATTCACTTAAAATTAAAAACATGATATGATCCAAAAATAGCCACTATTAAAATACATGTTCATAACCAGCATAATAGCAACAAAAATACCAAGGAAACAACAACCATATGATCCACATATAAACCAATACAATACTCATGAAATAACAAGGATAAATAACCTCATTAATAATGCAAAGGTTAACTAGTTGTGGGACTTCCATGAACCACCTGACCGTACACATGGTTGAGCCAATTATCTCTTTAGCTAGTCACCCCTGTGCCATATTCCAAGCATCAATGTGGTATCTCATGAAACACATCAATAAAAAACTATCCAAGGCTTCTAAAGGCCAAACCACCTCAACCCATCAAACAATGATTCTACCTCATGGTCAGACATCACAAAACCATCACCGGATTAGTCTCCACCCAAGCCTTCTAGGGCTCTAGAGTGTTTGTTCCAACCAGGGCTTCTAGTACTAGTAACTCAACCCAAAAATTATACATGGATTCAGAGAATTTGTCCAACCAAGGCTCCAGGACTAGTAGCTCAACCCACTAAGGGCTTCAAAGCATTTTACCAACCAATTCTCCAGGATTGGTAACTCAACCCAAGTTGTTACAGGGCTCCAGAGTGTTTTTCCAACCAAAGACCCAGGAACTAGTTAATCAACCCAACCTAAAAGAAACATGAGAACCAACCAGAAAAAAACAAAGAAATAAATCCACAACACCATGGCTATCCAGGAAGTGGAAAGGTTAGGAAAATCTAATGTCAATCCAGGCAATCCTCCATGCCAATGACAGATCATGACTAATAAACCACATGCATATGCCATACATGCAAAAGATAGTGAGGAAAACATACATGCAACTTGGTACTTGCAAGAAAAGCCCACTGTAGCTATTGATCCTGTTGTCCTCTTGCACTTTCCTACTTTTCCTTTGCCTTCTTGGTTCAAAACTCCAAGTATGCCACACTCTCCAAGAGTGCTCCAAGAAAACTCTAAGTGTCCAAGAGTACGCGAGAGAGAGAGAGAGAGAGAGAGAGAGAGAGATAAATCCAAAATTAACTGAAAAAATTCTATGAATTGATCCTTCAAAACCTTGTTATTAATGATGCCTCTATTTTCTTCATTTTCCATTCTCTTCCTTCATTTTCCTCCTCACATGAAACCTATGACCTTTCACCTCCCTTTTCTCCTAATTTCCATTATTTTCATAATTAAATGTGCCAGCATGCCATTTTTCCTTTCCAAATACTTTTCCATCGCTTTTGCTAATTTCCTTAACCATTAATCAATCACTAGTGATCCCCATCACTATTTTTTTTCCCAATATTTAGCTTGGAACAATGTCCCATCAACCTTGGTTATTATTTTCCCTTTATTAACTTTCATTACATGGAATTTTCACCAGGGATGTTATGCTACCTTTTTATTTTGTTGAGATTCTCAACTTAGGCTTGAACCTCTAGTCCGATGAATTTTCAACAGGCCCAAAAGAAGTTTGTAGTGAATCTATTTGGTTCAAGGGATTTATTCATTGGCATTTCCATGACCACTTATTCTACCTCAAAGTAGGCAATATCCTTCGTAATAGCTTCATTATGATCATGATTGATGAGGTGTAGAATATGATTTCTAATGCATCTTATGGGTTCACTTATGTCCTTAACCAACTTGGTGAAAATATTTTGGCAATAATCCACACACTCTTGCTCCTTGTCATCATGTTGCAGTAATATTTATCTATCCTTTCATTTGAGGGACAATATTATACTATAATGGTGGTGTTTGACCATGGCTTTATGGAAAAAAATTGTATTTCACTCTCCTTCTCTCAACCATTAGACTCTAGAATCCTAGCGCCAAAAAGGTTCCCTCTTTATTCCTACATTCTTTGAGTTTATTGATCAGCTGGTCCCCTTCTTGGATAAGTTCATCCGATATTCCCTTAGTAATGATTTGTTGTTAGATCTTTTGGATAATTTCCTCTAACACCCACTTGCTTTCCATTATATTTTCGAACTCCATTTTGTTTCAATGCTTGATCTTTTACTTGAGGTCTTTAAATTTAAGTTGAAAGTTGCACATCCTATGTCGGCCATGAGTTTCAATATCCTTCCACTAGGTTTTTTCTTTGTTCTAGAAATCTAGATCCTACAACCATAAGCTTTCAAAGAAGAAAGGGTTGTTCCTCAAAGTAATTTTTAGGTCCATTTCTAGCCTTTGTGGCCAATGATATGATCCTAAGATTGGGAGAATTTATGCTTCTATGTAAATTTATTTTCCCATCAACTCCCTAGTTACTAAAATTGATCTAAATGACTTGTAATTTGATTCCCCCCCTCTAGATTACTATGTGTATTCACTTCATTGATCGTAGGTATATCCACTAGTTTGAGGTCGCTAATGAAACCATTAAATATCTCTTCTTCTGGATCTTTCATACAGTCAACCCCTTTTTCTTCATCCAAAGATTTTATCAAGATGACATCTCCCCCTGCGATCCATATTTCATCTTGAGGGATTTTTCTAATTGCACAAACTATAGTTAATGCCATTACCTCTTGCGCCCCTATGTATATGAAGCTTCCCAAAAGAATTCATGAGCATGTTATCCAATATCCAAAGGAGATATCTACTCAATTCCATATTATTTCCAAGCTCCCTGCACTACCCTTCACATTTATGGACATGGTGTCAAACCTATTCCCACAACAACTAACTATCTTCCTAACCCTATTCGCAGATACTTTGGTTTCCTGATATATCAATAATTTCATCTTATCCTTGTTCAATCTATATTTCAAGTATCTTTGCTTGCCTTGACTATTGAGACCCCTTACATTCCAAGTTATAATCTTGATTTGATAATTTTTTTAAGAGTGGAGAAGGACTCTGTAAGATGAATTACCCGACCTATATTCACCAAATGTTCCCTTGATCTCTTGATCGAAATATGCATGGGTCTCTTTCCTTGTTTTCGACTAGGTTTTGGTGTAGGCCCTTTTTTAGGGTTGGCTTGAGATGGATTATCTATGTCCATCCCTGACTTTGTCTCCTATATTCCATCAAGTCAACCTTGCGATTATATTTTTTTGAAAATTTCCTAGTATTGTTGCTTCTGTGTATCCGAGATGAACCTGGAATCTAGATGTTTCCATTGTACTAGAAACTACGCCAACATTTTCTCCTTATTTCTGAGTCCCTCGAGATATTATGTCATCTCCATATTTTCATATTCTTCCTCTAATGATTCCTTTGTAATTTCCTGTGGATATTCTTAGGCCTTGGATTATGTGGACCACTCCTTGGATCAACCTACTTTGGGATTTCCTAATTTTGTTGTGGCTCCTCCTCTTTGGAGATCACAACAAATCTATTAGTTGTCGATTGGTGTTTTTCACTAGATTGGCTAGATTGTTTTTTGGGAGATTTTCATTTTCCGCGAGCCTTCGAAAACCCTCTTCATCTTCTTTGGCTAATGTCTCCTTATGCACTATTTCCTTCATCTCTTCTTTTTTTAGTAGACAATCCCAAAAATTATGGCCATATTCATGGCATCTTCTACACCTAAAGGGTACATGTTCATAATCCAATGATTGTAGCCAAACTTCATCATTATACTCTAGTTCAATGGAGTCGGGAAGGAGTTGTGTAATTTTCATGTAAACACATATTCTTGCATATGAAGTATAGTGACCTCAGTTGGTGGTATCTGTAATTTTCACAATTGTACCAATTAAGTTGCCAATACCCTCTAGGATCTTTGGATCTATAAAGAAAAGAGGTGAACCCAGACCAGTGTATCCATAAAATTTTCCTAATTAAGGTTGTAGCATTCTTCGCAAAATCACATATAAATCCCTGTTCTATTGATGAAGTAAGGGCCATTCTTGAAGATTCTAGTTCGGTTCTCCAAATTGGTGAAGATTACCACAAAAAATCCCTGACCTCCCAACTTCAAACCAATGTGCCCTTTCGGCTGCCATTTATTTTGGATCCATTGGACTAGTTTCTAACAATTAGATATCAATGAACTTACATATCAGACCATGGTCCCTCATGTAATTATGATATCTTTCAAGCTTATCCCTTGGGATCACAAATTTTGGCTTAGCTTTAACACTTGGTAAGCATCTCCCTTTTAGCCTCCTCACCTTGTTCCTTTTCCATTACTTGTCCTAGCTCCATTGAGATTCCTTGGTCTATCCCTAGTAACTACAATTATGTAGGAGAGGATCTCTCCCCCTGCTTTATCCACTCATACTTTGAACCATTAATGATTGATTCGGAAAATAACCCCAAATAAGAAACATAGATCATTGTCATATAACTAAAAAATTATTCAAAATAAACCATAACCCTTACAAAGCCATTTCCTCATATTTTATTTATTATTTTCATATTATATATATATATATATATATATTGAAAATAATAAATGAATTTATATGGTTCATAATACTATTTAAGAATACATATAAAATGAGTTAAAACATATAAATTATCTTCTCTTTATAGTGAAGATTTTTTTAATTTTTGCCTATTCATTAAAATAATTTTATTGGTTCCTCTAATAAGAAGCCACAACTTTCCTACAAAGTGCAATTCTATGAAATGATGACTTTCTCAATATTGATTAAAATATTAATTTTATAAAAAAAAATGCTTTAAATGCTTTAAAATGTTAATTTTAAATGAAAGTTGATAGTTGATTTAGTTTCCATGAAATTATAAGCAAGTTAAAATACAATTCCATTCTTTTATTTGATGGTTGATTTTTAACACTATCTATTCACCTATAAATGGATCAAAACCCAATACAATATCATCAATTTGAATTTTATTAAAATGCTAATTTCGATGGAAGATGGTAGTTGATCTATCTAGAAAGTAATAAGTGAGTCAATGTTCAATTTTATGTTTTCTTTAGTGATGGGTTGTAATGAATCAAAACCCCATACAATACCATCCATTTGAATTTCATGGTCATGTTGGTTTTCAATCAAATTGGTGATTGATTTATCCAAAGAGTTATAAGTGGGTCAAAATAGAACTTCATATTATTTTAAGTCGTTGATTTTATAACACTACTTATATATCTATAAATGGATCAAAACACAGTGCAATATCATTAGTTTGGAAAATTATTATATAAATTTGTTATCAAAACAATAAACCAACTTTAAATAAAATCATTTAAAAACCTCAATACAATATAATTAATATTTCAAGCAAGATCATTTTAAATACAATATTTTATGATTCCAAAGAGTTATAAGTACATCAAAATAGAACAGATTATTTTAAGTGGTTGATTGTAAAACACTACTTATATATTCATAAATGGATCAAAACACAGTGCAATATCATTAGTTTGGAAAATTATTATATAAATTTGTTATCAAAACAATAAACCAACTTTAAATAAAATCATTTAAAAACCTCACTGCAATATCATTAAAATTTCAAGCAACATCATTTTAAATACAATATTTTTATGATTCCAATTAACCATATTCATAATTTTTTTTTCTCAATATCGATATTGAGATTCTCTCATGCGTGAAATGACTTTAGCAATAAAACCCAACGACTTCTAGCATTTTCGGTGTTAAAATAATCTTCTTGCAGCTGCTGGCCTCCCGAGAGTTCATGTATCTAAATTACCACGAGGATGTCTGGCCATTGGGTCATATACATTACCAAATGTTTATGAAATAATTTAGGTCGCATATTCTTATGTGTTAAAACGATCTTGCTGCAGCTTTTCGCCTCCCGAGAGGTTATATATTTCAACGTTGGGAAGATATATTGTCATGGAATCGTATACATTACCAGAAGTTTATGAAATACTTTAGGTAGATGAGGTTATTGACAATTCATGGTTTTATTTTTAATGATGAAAAAGTGGCGTAGTATCTATTAAACCAATGAGGTCAATGGAAAATATTAAAGCATTATTAAATCAGAAGAATAGTATATATGTACATACACTTTAGGTATACTATAGTTTTATTTTTAATTATTAAACAAAAGTTTATGTGCATGAGGTCAATGCAAAATATTAAAACATCTCTCGAAAATCAGAAGAATAGATTATATATATAGATAAATATAGATATATAACTCAGATTTATTAAAAGTTTCAAGTTTAACTATATGCATGAAACAATGTGTTCCCTGTTAGTCGAGTGTGCAGATTTGATATCTTTTATGTTTCGGGGAAGAAAATCTATATAGCACAGTCGGTTTGACTTTGTATTAAATAAGGATTTTGCTCAATAAACAGACAAAGATTCAATAATTTTTCGAGTGGAATTATTTTTTATGAATTCATATTATTTAAATATTTTGTATAGGTAATTTTTTTTTTGAGCTAATCTAAAATTTTAACTTTGATGACAGACATACAAAATTACACATCATATTTGGATGTAGAATGAGGTTCTCTGCTCAATAATGTGGTCCATGTGGCCAAATGCACTTATTTTATATTAAAAATGACAAGTGATTGAGATAGATGTTATCAAGACAATAGCATATTTCAATGAAATTGGTCCCATGAAGAAGAGCAAAATAGGCAAGTACAAAGACATATGGATAAATTTTCACTAGGTTTTTTTTATGGAGCATGCTAGTCTGGATTCTTAGTAGTCCTAGTCCTTGAGCCATGTAAATTCTTCCATTTATGGTGACAAGGCTCAAAGGGTACAAACAACAAAGCAAAGATCATAGCTTTATGAGGTGTTATTATAATGGAAAAATGACTGAGTTCGGAGAGCATTCAGGTATATGGAGATGTTAAAGGCATCATAGAATGGGTGATGGTCTATCAACCCACCCATCCTTAAGAACTAGATGCAACTCATACTGAATCTTGTAAGCACCTTTCAACATATATATATATATTTTTTTTGAGCTAATCTAAAATTTCAACTTTGATGACAGACATACAAAATTACACATCATATTTGGATGTAGAATGAGGTTCTCTGCTCAATAATGTGGTCTATGTGGCCAAATGCACTTATTTTATATTAAAAATGAGAAGTGATTGAGATAGATGTTATCAAGACAATAGCATATTTCAATGAAATTGGTCCCATGAAGAAGAGCAAAATAGGCAAGTACAAAGACATATGGAGAAATTTTCACTAGGTTTTTTTTATGGAGCATGCTAGTCTAGATTCTTAGTAGTCTTAGTCCTTGAGCCATGTAAATTCTTCCATTTATGGTGACAAGGCTCGAAGGGTACAAACAACAAAGCAAAGATCATAGCTTTATGAGGTGTTATTGTAATGGAAAAATGACTGAGTTTGGAGAGCATTCAGGTATATGGAGATGTTAAAGGCATCATGGAGATGTTAAAGGCATCACAGAATGGGTGATGGTCTACACTTGTTTCAACCCACCCATCCTTAAGAACTAGATGAAACTCATACTGAATCTTATAAGCACCTTTCAACATATTCAATTTGATTATATATATAGAGAACAAAACAAAACTGCAAATCTATTATCCAAAAAAGATTTTTTTCCAGTATATGAAAAGGTATTATCCAAGAGAGGTTCTTTTTTCAACTTATGAAAAAGGATTATAGTTAATGCTCACAACATAAACTACTCATAATCTGAAGTATATGTAATACTATAAGATTAGCTGACATAAAATATGAGAAATTGACCTTCAATGTAAGACTTGATTTATATGTATGATACATTACAATTAAAAAAAATAAAAGCAACTTGGGCAAACGATTTTTGGGAACTGTATTTAAAAGTATAAACATTTAAGTTATAGCCATAGAAAATGTAAAGAAAGAAGAGATCAAAAGGACCTGTACTACCTTTTTTAATTTAATAATTTAAGTTATAGCCCTAGAAAATGTAAAGAAAGAAGAGATCAAAAGCACATGTACTATTTTTTAATTTAATAATTAATATGAAGAAGAAGCTTTTTTCCCTCCAAAAAAATTATATTAATTCTGTACAATACGGTATACGTTCAAGATATTTCATATCAAAACTCATTTTACGTTCAAGAAAATTCATGGTAAGTAGAAGGTCCCCGGGACGCTTGACTGGCTAGTCTATAAAATCGTTACATAGCTCATGTTTTCGAGATTAGAACTTACTATATATTTTTTGGATTTTTATAGGTTGGGTGTGTCTTCAAAGAGTTGATTCTGTTATGAATGAGACGTCTCAATTTTTTATAATATTGATGAAAATTCTGTTAAAAGTTTAAATTGAGGAACTTTCTTTGGAGAGAGAGAGGAATATAATTTTTTGATACGATATAAGAGTTAAAATATGGATGGA
>APFE031758896.1:192632-205851 GCA_000404065.3 Pinus taeda | reverse complement strand
AAACTTAAAAAAATAAGGAGATAGAATATAATCCATCCATGAAGAACGTGCTAACAGAATATGATAATAAAAAAAAAAATCTACAAATGGGGACAAACTGAAAGAACATCTTTTGAATCAATAAAGCAAGCATAATAGATGCTCCTTAATTATCATCGTCCAATTTTTCTAAGGAATTTGTCCTATATACTTTTTCTTCTAAAAAAATCCTAGGCAACAATTTTAACTCAATGAAATGAAGAACAAGTTGAAGCGTCCATTGCCTTCTTTAGTTCTAATCTAGAAGGAGCAAGGTTTAATTAAGAAGTAAAAATACAGGCTTTTGCAGTCTTTAAGTCGGTAAAGCATTTTAGACATTTTCTCTTGAAAACACATACAAAAGTGATTGTACCTTTCCCAACAGTTACACAATTGCTTATTCAGAGAGAATTAAGAGAAAAGAAAGCTAATCGGGTTACAACCTTACAAGAATATGACCTAGAAATTAAACCAGCTAAAATAGTTAGACATCAAGGTTTTTGCAGATTGATAACTGGAGCTTTTGATAATTCGGCTAAAGAAGATTCAAGTAACTGATGAGGCTCATTAATAGATAAACTATATGGGTCACAATGCCACTCTCCAACTTATTAAAATTGACTTTTCTCACATGTATTTACATATTTTCTTCTATTTTGCATAGTGAGAAGGGTGAAAGTGAGTTAATATATCATGTGGCCTAAAATGTATTAAATGGGGGAATTGGAGCCGTTTTGGGTTGACTTAAGTGCATGAACTTGAAGTGGGCAACCAAGAGAGATTTTAGGAGATTGGTCTCCCTCCTTAACTCCTCAAAGCATTTGAAGATTCCAACACCATATCTCATCAGCTCAGAGTTACTAGCAGCCAAGCTAGTGACAGTTAAGAAACAATCATTCTCGAGTTAGGGAGACAAGTCTCCCTATTTTCTAGGGAGTTGTTGGGAGCTCCAGTTTTGTATAAATAAGAGAACCAAGGGACTCATTAGGATTCAATTTTTTGATGTATCCAAGAGGCAATTTGAACTAAAACATTGTGACTGTTATTGTATTGTTGTATTTCTCATTTTGATGATAATGAGAAATTTTACCTTGATCCAGCACTGAGTTGGCTCAGAGGGCTGAAGCTCTTGGGTTAGGGCCCAACCCTAGCAGCAGAAGTTCCTCTTTTTGTATCGGTATTCTTAGATAAAATTGATAGTTAGCTACTGAATTTATTTATGTTTTGTTTAGCTTAACAAGTATTTAAATGATTGCTTAATCTTGTTTCCATTAGTTTGAAGAAGTAGATAGGAGGTGTAGTAGTGAAGGAAGGTACTCCATAAAAGCTTGTGATAGTGGCCTCTTCCTCATCTCCCTTATGGGATCATGATTAGAGAGTCCCATTCCCATAGCCCCGAAAACAGAGTTATCTTTGGGTCATTGCATAGCTTAGGGTTCATTTTTAGATAGATCATTGTTTGTGATTTCCTGGAAGCACCTAAAGTTGTTATTTTGTTCCTTGAGTTTTCTATAGCTTAAAAAGGTATTCCATTTCATATATCTAGTCATTAGAAATAGATAGGTCAACTTTCTCAAATTCAATTCATCTTTTCCAGGTTGATATGTAGCGATACATAAATGAAGAGAAAAATAGGTTTTTGTTGCAGGGATTGTTGATTTGTACAGGGGAACTCATCCAACCAGCTTCACCTAAGTCTTCTCCACCTTCTACCAAGGCATAGTACCAACTCATAGTCTAAATCTTTGTTTTTCATCCACCGTGAGCAGCCATCTCAGGGAAATCGAACTTCCTTGGAGTGTTGGGCTTAGCCTCAGCCAATGTGCACCTTCTCTACATCTCTCACTATTGTACATCTCTCCAGCACCTCATTCCAATAACAAGATTGATCAATATTAAAGTTTGTCCTATCCAATTTGGATTTGATTTCTTGGTCATTTAGTGAATTATAACATCCCATAGTTTCCTGTAGCACTCTTCTAACATGTATATACTTTCCCCAGATGCGGGTGCAAGTTGGGTTTAATGGTTTGGGGGCGGGCTACCCACTGGGCAAGTGGCAGCCCAGACCCGCCACGAATCACATGCATTTATTCAGTCGAGTTAATAATCCTTCGCGATCCTTCCTCCAAGGCACTCGAACCATTATGTCACCTTCTCCTCGCATCAAGTTGGCTCTTCCGCCCTCCGGGAAATTCATGACAGCCTCTGGTTCGCACATGGCTAGCCGCCGGTTTCATCCTTATAATCCAGGCGTATGCAGCAAGGTAACGCATTGCTTATGGCTCATTTGGGTTTTCTGTTGGTCTATTGTATCTGTGTTGTGGCAGGTTTTGAATGTTGGAAGTGACGATGTAATTCCCCTGCCCCCTGTTCTTCCCTGTCCGCTCACTGAGCCAAATTATCATCGCTGGTGGCCTGCGTTCAAGCCTCAGCTCGTTTTATCTCCGGGTTTTCCCAACATTTCCTGGTCTGCGTGCTGGGTTTTGCTTCTCAATTGTCTCAGTCCCCTCCGGCTTCCTCGGGTGCTTCTTGCTGCCATTCCTTGCGTCCCTTGGCCCTCTGCAGCAGCCCGGTCTTCCAGTGCTACCAAGCCCCTGTTGCCTCATCCCCTCACCCTTCCGCGTCGCTCCCGCTACCTCCGCGACCTTCCCAGTCTGCGATGCCGAAGGAGAGGTTACGAGCGAGCTACCGTCGAGGTGGGTCTCGGGGAGGGACGAGAGGCCGGCCCTCTGTCCCTCGTTCCACTGATTCACTGTCAGACGATGCCAATAGCGCTCGTCACAGAAGAGGCAGAAGACCAGGGTTAACCCAAACCCCGTCTTGCCATCACAGCTTCCACCCCTCCTCCCGCTTCAGTTTTCCTTGTCTTCTGGACTCAAACACATACTATGTGTCAGTTAAGATTGAAAAGTGTGAACATGAGGCTCATGGACCAGCTGCAAAAGATCTCAGGCCTCCAGCTCCGCTTCTAGAATAGCCTCCCTCGCCATCTGCACAGAGAACTGGTCCTGCATTTCAGCTTCCCGCTCTTGAACAAGAGCAGCACCATGCAGCAAAAGTCTCAGCTGATGCAGTGGCCGGCCCAAGTGCACCAGCAGAAGATGACGAGCCTCACACCGACTCAAGTGAGCCAGATCCATACGTCTGCCGTGTGGTGGAAGAGGTGCCATCAACCTCTGTGGACGACTGAACAGCATCACTGGGTTACCGGGCTTCGAGTTTGGCATGGCTTTTTGTGGTTCAGTCAGGTAATCATATGCCCCTTCTTCTTCTTCAATACTCTTTCGCTATGTATGGTTGATGCGCTAGCTATAGCTGCACAACCTCAGGTCTTATACTATGCTTTTACCTGCAATGTCAATGGCGGCTTCTAAGGTCCAGGTCTATTCTATCGATTCAGTCTGGGGTTATGGGTCAAGGCTAAATATCTGTATGGCGGAAAATAGTTGGATTTCAGAACTTTTTCTCCTCTCTGTTAGATTTTGTAACTGCAGGCAAGTCATGGTAAACACTGATGTAAAATCCATCTCTGCAGGATGGTGCAGTCCGAGGCTCGCCTCATTGTAATTTTTTGATTTTTGTACCATAATAGAATTAGTCTACTTTACAAAAAAAAAAACATGTATATACTTTCCTAAAATTGCTCAAAAAGATTGGTTTTTTCCCTTCGATTATTTGGCTTAGCACCGGGAAATGTGCACCTTCCCTCCACCTTATCTCACTATCATACATCTATCCAACACCTCATTCCACCATTCTTTTCCTCCTAAAGTTTTCAGCTAACATCCTGAAGAAAATTAGGAAATCTTGTAGCAGTTTCCTATAACAGTTATAGGATCTCCTGTAGCAGCTTATTTGACCCCGTTTTGACCAAAAATGATAGTATGAGAGTAGGTTAGGCCCTCATATTAGATTCCATGCCTATCATTGCCACCTGAGATCAGCTCTCCCATACCTTTCCCCCCTGCAAGATCAAACATAATAAGCATAACATTTACATTTCTGAATTTAGAAATTAAAAGACTCTTTTTCTGCAAATACAAAATGAAATAGTTAGTGCATGCATATATAAATCATAGAATGATAGAACAACTTCCCATGTACAAATTGTCCAAATATCTAGACGATCAAGTGCATAGCTACCCTAGTTTTTTTCTGCATGTAATTTGGGTTATTTCCCAGCTACATGATTTATGACATTTGATAGCATTTATCATTCAACAACTTTCATTCCCTAAATAGGAAATAATTTGCTTTCCTGCATTAGAACTAGCTTTACATTCACTGTCAGTGGTCAGACTCCTTCTAGTCCATAAAAGACTGGTCGAGAACCGTAGTGGTCTAATGCCCTAGTTGAGAAGTGACATGAGTAGAATGTTGCATCTACTATGTATATAACACTGTTACCTCTAAGTTTGTATGAAACCCTAGGTTGATAAAGTAAAGTTGGTAGCCCTAGGAGTTGCAACATCCTTGCTGCAATACTGAGGCTCGTTAGTGACAATATTCAAGTTTAAGAGGTATGTCCTGTTGATTCTAAATCTCAATATGCTGATTTAATTTTCTACTTGAAAAATGGTTATGCTCTAGTTGAGATTGATTATAAGAGAAAAAGAGTCTTAAGACTTAAACCCAACCAATATCAACTTGTTAATATGTTTTTTTTAGAAGAAATTACGAATCATGACTTTGCCTTACATAGATGTTTAGAAAAACATGAAGAAAAAAAAGTGTTGCGTGAATTACATGATGGACCAACTAGTGGACATCATAGCAGGGATACCATTCCTCAAAAAATCCTTCATGTTGGTTACTATTGGCTAACTTTGTTCAAAGATACACATGCTTATGTAAGAAAATGAAAAATCTGCTAAACAACTTCAGGAAAAGAGAAGAAGCCAACCTTGCCTTTGCAGTGAATCAATATTGAACAACCGTTTGAACAATGGTGGCTAGATATCATAGGTGAGATTTTTCCACACTCTTCTAAACAACATAAGTATATTTTAACTACTATAGATTATTTCACCAAGTGGGTGGAAGCAATACCCTTAAAGGTGGTCAATTCTTAAATTGCTATTGATTTTATTGATCAATACACAATTACCATGTTTGGCCTTCCTTGTGCTCTCATCATTGATAATGAATCATACTTTTCTGGTAATTCCATTACTGAATGTGCACTCAAACAAGGTTTTAAAGTTAAATATTATGCAAATTACTATCCTCGGAGAAATGTATTGGTTGAATCCACCAATAAAAACCCCTTAAGAATTATTAAGCGAACTATTGATGAAAACCAAAGGAATTGGCATAAGGCTTCACTATTTTCTCTATGGGCTAACATGATTACTCACAAACCTTATTTAGGAACTTATCCTTATTACTTAGTATATGGAAAAGAAGTGGTAATTCCTCCTAATTTAGCTTTAACTTTATTGGACCTAGTGCAATTTGTTGAGGAACAACCTTTCTCTTCCTTACAATTAAGATTGTCTGAAATTTTAAATCTAGAAAAAGGAAGAGATAAAGCCAAAAAGACTCATACCCAACATCAACATAGAGTCAAGTCATGATTTGATGCAAGTTTATTAAGCAATGAAATTTTTGATATTGGTGACTTGGTTTTGAAATTGGATAAAGCCCATGAAGGAAAGGGGAAACAATCAAAGTTCCAAAAACTTTGGCTTGAACGATTTCAGATCATTGAAAGGCTTGGCATGTCAATTTTTATCCTCCAAAATTTATAGGGTAAGAGAGATTCTCTTCCCGTAAACAGGCTAGTTTTAAAGAAATATTTTTCTTGAGAATTCATATTTTGTTGTAAATATGGAAATAATAATATGTACGTATCAGTGTCCTTAGATTATTTGTTTTGAATAATACTATTTTGACTTTGTATTGGGTTTTCTCATCATTAATTTGGAATTTATGAATTAAAGGAGAATTATTTAGAAATAAATTATCATATTGAGGTTTAGTATTGCACCTATTCTAGTCTCTGATATCTTTATCTTCATTAGCTTGTGAACATTTCATAACTTGAAATATTAAAAGATCTTGCTATCCTTTGATCTATCATTTAGAGTTTCTTTTAAAAATAAAGACTATTTCAAAGTTTTAGCACCTTAAGACTTCAATTGTCATCCATAACTATTAAGGAGAAATTTTACTTCCCCATCCACTAATTTTACATTTTTAGAATGTAATTCAAAAAACAGAAACTTGAAAGATAGGGGGTATCATTATGAGCCAACTTTCCATGATCATAGGGAACTAATTATACTGACATTATCACAACTCGTCACCAAGCCAAGATAATGGTTTATGGTTGTAATATTGTAAGACAAGAGGCCTCACCACAAGTCGGCTTGTTCAATACCATTATAACTTGTGAATTACATTCTCAATATCTGGCTACCAAACCAGGACAATGACTTTCAAGCAATTAAAAGAAAAGTTTTAAGAAAAATATTAATTTCTCTAAGACCTATTATAGTGGATGGGATACTAGTATTACTTAGTTAAATGGTAACCATGTCAAGGCTATGGATGTTGGTTGAAAGCAGTGGCTCTACCAGTGACAAGTAAGTCTATCTTAATGCAAAACTTCAATAGTTCTTTATTTCATCATTTCAATTAAAAAAATGTCTGACAAAGATAATGTAGGTTATCATAAATAACAAGTTATGAGGTTTGAAAACTAATGAGTTGTTTTATTCAGAGTTATTTCAAACAATCTAAATTTCAACGTTTTGATATTTCTATGTCTTATTCCTTTAGTTATTAAAATTTCATTTGTTATAAGAGAGATAATTGTTTTGTCCAGTACGTCGCCAATTATTGTAGCATTCAACAACCCCCATTTTTATACTTAATCGTTACTAAATTATGGGGACCCTTCACTTTTTATATTTGGTTTTAATAAATTGGAGCATATTCAAATTAGATATAAAGTCTAATAAGCTTGAGGTATTTTCCTTCTCGAAACTTCTCATATCGGAGTTATAATTTAGAATATATTACGATAAACCAAGACTCCGATGGGCCCTACTCCCAAAGTCATATCAGAACTCTATTATATCGTAACTCTCTTGTAAATTTTGTTACAATAAATCTCCTCCCGAATACTACTCCCTGATGTTTACTTTATTAAACGAGTCATATAAAAGGTTTTTATTTATAAAAGGCTTGTGCGCTTTTACATAATGTAATATTATAATCTTCCATGGGCCCCACAACTATCATTTATTATATCAGCATATTCCATATTGGAAGTTCCATCATATTGCATCTTCGATATCTTATATCTCTGACATCCTCTTCCTCCGATATTTCCATCAGAAATATTATATCAAAACTATTCTATCAGAAGTATTTCATTGAAACTCCCATTATAATTCTATCGATAGACCTTGTGACTCTTTCATTAGAGATTTTTTCATCTAATATCCTTCATGACTATCATTATTTGGGAACCTTTTTACATTGGAATTTTTGCTTATCCTAACTTTTTAACATAATCCTCCGATATAATTCCCCTAATGAGCTAACATAGTAAGCTCACGTGATTCCTCACTTGTGCACTTAATGATTGATAATGGGGATTTATGGTTTTTGAAATTTTAAATGCCTTGATTAATTTTGCCTCCATATTGTGAATATTTTTTTAAAGGAAAAGATTAGTATTGTAAATTTCATTATTTGCGCTAAGTCTCGGCTAAAGAGAGTATTCCACTTAGCTCTGTGTTTTCTATATAGGCAAGTCTCGATTCTCAGAATAATGAAGAGATACCGAAGGTAGGAAAGGGAAATAAGAAAGTTGCAACACAACAACAATCTATTGCTCCTTCAATAGAAAATATTGAAGAAACGACTACTACACCAGGACTATTTTCTGATACAATTTATACTAAAGATTCTAGGAATTCTTCATTGGAAACAATGTACAAATTCTTTGAAGATGAAGGACCAAGGTATACTTAGAGAATAGTTACCGTTGATGACTCCACCCTGGTTTCGAATACAACTTTCAGGAATGTGGAAAAGTCTTTCCTACACATAATTGCATCCACATAGCGACTTCTTCCCTATACAGATATGGTTTGACGGGTTCTAGATAATTTAAGTATTGATGACATGAATATTATTACAAACAATCACACAATCATCAATTCTTTTGTCAATGAGGATTTGTGGAGAATGTACCATTTTCCTGAACCACAATGCAAATATGACAAGGAATACATTGAGGCATTTCTTAAAGAGCATGGACATGCATATGAGCCAATTAAAGTTTGGAGAAATGACTCAAACAAAGAGAAAATAGAAGAGAGTGGTAAGTATGTTGTAGACTCTCTCACTGGTCCTTATTCTCAAATTGTTGCTATGATTTGTAGGCTTCATGCACTCCCTAATATACATAAATTTCATAATCAATGGGCACCTCTAATAGAGGGAGCTTCAAAAGGGTTTATATTTTATTGGGCCACTATACTTTTAAACAATTTAGTTGCCCATATTTTAGCCTTTAGAAGTAAATGCATAGTTTCTGAAAATATAATCCTGCCTTTCTATATGATTGCATATATTATGGATGCTTTATGTTTTTCCATCGACTTTTCATCTTTTGGCTGGAAGTAGACTCTACAAGGCCCAACTCCCATTCATATTTATTATGATATTTTATGGGACTCAAAATATCATCGAAATTTCTATCAAATCTACCATGGGGTCATATTACCAACCTACCAGGTTATCTTTGATACAAAGGCACCTCAGATGTCTCCATAGCCTGAATATGATCTTATCTGAGTAGGGAATTGGTTTGGTGAAGAATCATTTACCTATATCAAGGTATATGGAAGTCTAGAAAGCCCTCATATTTTACTATTGTTCATCCCAAATAAATTTTTGAGTAGGGAGATAACTTATCAAACTGTTGGTAATGGTATTTCCAAAGTCCTGAAAGAATCCAACAAAAATATGTGGCCTTCTTTCCCAGCTCAATTTGGTATATTTTCTTTAGACAATTATAATCATGCACAAATTGAAATAAAGGCTATTCAAGAGCTTGGCTTTCATACTATCCCTAATAGGTAGTATGATACTCATCATGTGGTTAAAAATATCATAACTGCATCAAGTATCATATAGTTTGTTCATGAGCGTGATAAATTTGATGATTTATTTGAAAGGGCTTCTTCTTGTTCGTTGGTCACACAAAAAGACGAGGAACAATTGACCTTTGAAGAAATGAATTGGTTTACTCAACATAGAGACTCTAAGATAGGGAAACTTCCAATGGATTCATTGCAAGCTCCTCAAGAGAAAATTGTTAATGTTGATGCTAAGGTTATTGGTTCTACATAGTCAATTGATTCTTCTCAACCAAAAGTAATAGTTGCCTCTTCTTCTTCTCAAGTAGAAGGATTTGTGCTTGATGATAAATTAGAAGATATTTTGAAAGAATATAATCAAGCAATAAATTCCAAGACTGATGAATATCAGGCTTTTAAGACTCCTCAACAAATGAAGGTTCAAGACACTCTAAAGAATCCTGAACATACTTTGTTAATAATGAAGGTTCCTGAGAAGCCTTTGGATGTAGAAATTATACCATCATTTCGTTCTTTTGAGGTTGTTTTAAATCTTGAGGAGATTCCTCCATTGGACATTTTATAGAGCCCTCATCACAAATTTGTAGTAAAGTGGGAGAGAAAAAAGAGAAATCTCGACCAGTCCCAGGCATTAGTCCCTAGTAATGCATACTTCGAAGTATTATGGAAAAGATCCAAAACAAATCCTACAAAGGAATTGGGTAGACTTACTCAATTTATAGGTGCTTATGCCTCAACTACTATTGACAAAGCTACATAGATACAACAACTACTCAAGGAGAAATAAGAGAGAATTTCACTATTGGAACATAATGTTGAAGCAGAAAAGCAGAAGGTAATAGAACACTGGAAATCACAGGTGACAGAGCTTCAACACATATTTGATTCTCTCAAAGTCTAGTATGATGTAGACACACACCAAAGATGTAAAGATTCAAGAGCTGCAGAGAAGGATTGAACATTTGAATGTTAATCTAGAATTAGCAGAATTCAAGAAAGAGGCTAGAGATTTAAACACCCTTCTTGCCAAACAACAGATAGTCTTTTGCCAGAAATTGGAAATTGTTCATGATCAATGCAAGACAACAGGCTCTCTAGTAGATCGTTTATTGGATATGAAAAACTACTTTGAAGAGATAGAGGAAAATATTTATGATTTCCTAACCTAGCAGGAAAGTGAGGAAGGAAGATAAGCCAATCTTCCTAAAATTGAAGAGGCTCGTAAATAAATTGTTTTTAGAGAATGGGAGATTCACATAAAGCAAGCAGAACTAGAATCTTATAAGGCTCAAGACATTTCAAACAATATCATTGAGGCATTCAATGATAATTTACTACATTCTAATCTCATTCTGAGTTGTCCCAAGGGCACTTTACCTGATATCAAACTCTTGACTAAGACATGGCAGGAATGTTCCAAGAGAATGGCCGAGATTATTGATCAACTAAGAAAGATTAAATTAGAGAGTCATTATCAGTTCTTGGTAAAACCATGCAGTCAGTGGTTAATGCTTCGATGCCTATCAAACACTACCACGTAGATTCTTCCAACATTGAGAGATGTCATCTTGATGAGCCAAATAGGGATTCAACCAAGATCTCCCCCAGAATTTAAAAATCAGATTGATATCTATGAGTTAAAACAATGCATTGTAGGACATTCTTCATCCTAAGCATATGCAATTCTTTGTAACTAATTCCAAATATGTTCCTTTTAGTTACTTCTGTTGAAGACTTCTTGAAGTTGTTATTGGATTTTCTATCTTTATCTTTTGTTATGAAACTATAAATTCCCTCTCTTAGATGGAGACTGGCTTCTGAATTTTTATAAGGGGAAGATTAACTTGCACTATTGTTATTAAAGTATTTCTTAATATCAAGCTAAACCATTTCCTTTCTATGATGAGCAGATCCATGGTGTATCAAGTACTATTATCCTTTATTTATTTATTTTCTTAAAATAGAATGGAATTCTATTTTTGTTCACAATATATGTGTTAAAGAAATATCTCATTATCACTTTTGTTGTGTCTGATTGAAATTTTAAAATTATATGTGAACAACGAGATTTCATTATATGTGGCAATTTTATCAACTGATTTAATTAAATTAGTTTAATTCTTTTGCATTAACTTCATAATTAAATTATGATCTATATTATTATGATAATTGTGAAATCTTTGTAATCACATATACCATCAACTTGCCCATGATAAATAGTAGTATATTAGTCTTTATTTCAGTTTCTAGTCATATTAGAGCATTATCTCTTCCTTTACGCCATCTTTTATTGTTTTATAGAAAGAAAAAATGGTCTCATAATCCCAATCGAAGTCATCATCCCAAATGGAAACGGATCTATTATAAGGTCCCAACTAGTTTGTTTCCCCGATTGTTGATGTAGTCATTCAAGACCATGAACAAGACACCAATAGAATCCATCAACATCCTCCTATCAGAGAAATCTTCCTAAGCCACTAGTGGATTGGTTTCTTTCAAAACTTGAAAGGGAATGATGATCAGGTAACCCATGAATTTTCCATGGCCTTTCACTGTAAAGGATAATACAATTCCACCATTGTTGTAAGGGGACTTTCCATCCATTTGGATGCAAATCTCATTAGCAGAGTGACCACCATACCTCTGGGAGTCAAATGGGGAAATGAAGATAAAACATAAGCCATCATAGCTAAGAGAAATTTCTTCTTCCTTAAAGAGAATCATGATGAAGAAAAAAATGGATTAAGAAGGAAGAGCCTCCCTTACCCTTGGGATGGAGTGGCCTATAACATCCTCAAGTACATATCTTGTGAAGGGAGGTTGAGTGTTTTATATGCCTATCAATTTATGTTGCTCTATGAGCTAAGGTCTAAAAAAGAATTTCCCATTCAAAGCAGGCTTAGTGTTCCACATTTCCTCGTTCAGTCCATGATTGAAATGATCCAGAGGGTGAGGGAAGGGAAGCACTAGTACATTTGGCCTCATAAGGCTCATTTTTATGAATGCCTTAATCTAGCTCAGGAGCCATATGTTTTGGAATGATTTGTTTGACATGAACATGGAGGACTTCATTGAGACATAAGCCCAAACCATGACACAACATGAGGAGACCAGGTAAGTAAGAAGAAGAAGGAGAGGAAGAGGTTGAAGAGAAGGAAGAAGAGGTTGGAGGAGAAGTTGGAGAAGAAGGGAAAGAAGGAAGAGGGAAAAAAAAAATTAGTAGAAGAGACGCTTGGAGAGCCATCTAGAACTCAAAAGAAGGGAAAACAAAGACAACAAATAAGTCCCTCAGAGGGGAAAAAAGAACAAGAGGTGGCTCCTACTCTAGAAAACATTAGCACACTTGTCAAACTCAAGAGAAGACAACCCAAGAAAGGTCCCTTATACTACAAAATGAGAAAGAGCACAAGAATCAAACAAGGGAAGCCTAAACCTCCTTCAATAGTCCTAATCACAATTGATGAATCAGTTAGCCATTGAGAAGAAGAATTAGGTCAAGGGAAAAGGAAAATTGAGGACTCAAAGCCAAAGGGAAGAAGCATTTAACACTCATGAGTAGGCCAACCACTATGGAGGTCATAGCCAAGAAACTCAAGGCATAAATTATCATGCTACAAGAAAAAATAGAGCTTCTTCAAGAAAGAATAAAGTTGCTACAGGATGAAGGAAAAGTGTTATAGGAAGGGAAATCAACACCTCAAAAGAAAGGATAAGGTCCACAAGGACTCCAAGAACCTACCCCACATCTTGATCTTGGGTCCTATTACGATTTTATTGGAGGGGGGAGAATTATACTTGAAAACTTTTCAATTCCCATCCTATTTGAATTAGAAAAGGAGAGAGGAAAAACTCACTAGTGATGCAAATTGCAAAATATAAGAAAGTAGAGGATGTGGGCCTCATGGAGGAAAAGATGCAACAAATGAGAAAGGAATTGGCTAACTTGAGGATAAGGGAATCAATCATGAAGGAGTAGCTATAGTTAGAGAACAAGAGGCTGAGAGAGCATGATCCATAAATTGTTGTGGATATTCCACTGGACAGTTTATCACAACAAATCTAATAATATTATATTTAAA